>RCAB01000281.1:0-82769 GCA_003640385.1 Setaria digitata
GAAATTGATCTAGCTTGATTATTCTCACATTTAGTAACATGACTAATCTAATTATTTATGACTATTCGCCGTCTAAAATTAACAGGTAAAAAGATGCACAGAATTTTTTTTCTCCATTTCCCTTAAAAAGTTTTTAAAAAAAAATCATTATTTTTTTGTTATTTGTTTGCCAAAATTGGATATTATTAGCTAGAGAATTAATGTGCATGAAAAATTTATGCTTTTAACGTTTTTTTTTTTTTTTTTTTCCAATTCAAGTGTTATTCTCGATACAAAAAAAAAAAAAAAAAAATGGAAATTTCGCACTGGAAATTATTCTAACACTATTAGCTTAGTTAATCATAATAATACTAGTAGCAATAGCTCTTTAAAAAAAAAAGAAAAAAAAACTTATTTTTTTGCAAAAGTTTATGAAAAGATTTTTTCATTAAAAAAAAATTGTTTTTTTTAATGAAAAAATTTTTGATTATTTTTTTTCCTGAACAAAAAAAAAAGCAAAAAATCGAGGCTTATCATTTGTTCATTTGTTTAACCAGATGAATTAATGCAGTAATTAAATACTACAATGAATATTCAATTTTATAAAATGTACTGTGGATATTAAATTTTTGAACCAAATTTTTTTCATTCTTTTCTCACAAAAATAATTAATTAAACAAACCTAAAATATAAACAAAGACGTGTAATGTACTGGCCGGATTAATTCGTAATGAATTAAGATGCTTCCTTCGTGTTGCGGTCATCACATTGACGATCATTATTATAACACTGCTATAATAGTTGATTAATATTGATTTAATTGATTGTTTCTAAATTTAAAACTAAATTAATTAAAATTCGTTGGAACTATTTTTGATCCCCGTAAAGCACATTTAATAATATTTAGCAGATTTATTTTTCACCAAATTATATGGTTATTTTCGCACAAGTTATTCATAATTTAATGCAATTTTGAACAATTAATTTGTTGAAAAATTTATTCTATACATAAATTTCAATTTGAAAATCTTTAGCAAATTATTGGAAGTTTGATTTTTCTCAGCCTAAAAATTAAAACCAATGACTGATTGATAAAACGCAATGCAATTTCTCGTTTTTTCTTTTCTTTTTCTTTTTTTCTTTCATTTTTGTATTTTCCAAATTAGAAATTAAAACAAAAAGTAGGAAATTACCCGTTACCAAATGTTCCAAATAGAAAAAGGATGAAATAGGATAGACTAAAAATTAAACGTATCAATTTTCGTGCTGATTCTTCATTATCATTATCACCATCTACAAAATGTGCCCGAATAGTTTCGCTGCTTCAAATCAGATGATAAACTTTTTTTTTTTCAAAATTTTTATCACATTAAAATTGAAATAATAAAAGTGTTGCCTTTCTAAAAAAAAAATAAATAAATAAATAAAAGAAAAAGATGACAAAGACTTTTTCTTTTTGCTTTAATCAATGTTAGTTGGAAGAAACTTTTAAGAATTTCTATGAAGTAAGTCATTGACAATCATTGAAATAGGTGGGAAAAAATAGGAAATTACAAAGGAATTGAAAAATTCTTCCTTTTTTGCTTCCTAATTAACTCTCAAATTGATTACAATTCAAAGGAAAAAAAAAAGAAAATTATTACTTGAAATAAAACAAAGTTATGATTCTGTACTGACTATCACATTTAACTTAGCACTAAATAAATATAAATGTCGGTTAGAATAGCGCGACAATTATTATCAAAAATTTTCTATTGTTATAAAAATCTTAATTTTTAAATTATTTTACAGCATGCAAATAAAACGAAAAGACTAAAATCTCCATTTAAAAAAAAATTACCAAATTTTGTTGTTTTAGATATCGCTGTTGTTGTTGTCGTTATTGTTGTCCAAATTTTGAAAAAATCTGTTTCTGTAGCCATCTATACATAGTCAATAATGTTTTATCAATTCACAAAAAAATAATTAGAATATCAGTATTTAACAGTGAATTTTTATTTAACATATTAATCTTATATATGCATCTCCACCCAGAAATCCAAGGATAGCGAAAGTTTTTCAAGAAAAAAAAAAAAAAAAAAAAAATGAATGAATTGGATGTAATGAAAAATATGAATGATGAAAGTATGGAAATGAATTAAATTTAAATATTTCATTTTGACTTCATTTATCTACTTGAGTATCAGCTACATCCCATGAAGAAATGCGTGTTAATATATATATATATATATAATACATATATAATAAATGTGATTAGACTGGTATTTATTCTGTAAAAAGTAGAAAAAATGTCAAAAGATGGAGAAAAAAATTTTCTCCCTAAAAATAATATGTTAATAATTTAAGACTAAAATTTAAGTTAACTTTCAGATTTAGCAAATGTTAAATTTGTTTAGGGTTTTCACGCTTTTTGTTTCTTTCCTTATTTTAGTAACATTTTTACAAGATATTTAAAATTTTTCTGCAAAAATATTAATTAGAAAAGGCAAAATAAAATTAAAAGATTATCAAAGTCTTTTCCTAGCCATCAATTTTCAATTACACACATAATAATCTGAATGTAAACTTCTTCGAATAGATAAAAAATTTACTTCCTTAGAAGTGCCATATTAAAAAATTATATTACATACAAAATTTTTGAAGTACTAAAGAAAACATGGAAAAAAGTGTTGCTTGCGCCGTAATAAATGATGGCATAGTACTTTTTTAAATTTTTTTTTTTTTTTTTTTCTATAGCATTTAAATATGCAAATTAAGTTTATTGGTTTAATTCAAGCAATATATTTATAGTAAATATTTTGGTTTTATTTACAGGATAGCATGAATTTTAATGCTTGTTAGAAATAAATCTGAAAACATTCCGAAAGTTTAACAAGGATGAGATGTTCCTTTTTTTTTTTTCGTTTTAAACTTTCGTAGTCTTTCCGTTTTTTCGGCATTGATCTTGATAAATTGCTCCAGGAAACCGGGAAGACCAAATATATGGTTATAGCATATTTAGCTTTTGCGTAATATTCTTGAAATTGTACGAATGATTGGCATCTAATTCTTATTAGTTTGAAATTTTCTAATAAGATCAAAAAGTAATGCTTTTAGCAAAAATAACAAATAATTTAAAAATTGTTTCCGCTAAGTAGTAACAAATTTAATTGCACATATCTTTTAAGAGGATTTTCTTTTTTTAATTAAAGAAATGATTGACAAGAATTATATTATATTAAAGCACTTAAATGGGACGAACAATAGCTGCATAGTAATTTTAAGCCAGTGAGTAGTGATCAATGATAAGTCAGATAAATGATAAATAATGACAAGGTGAATGCTCTTTAATAGTTATTAGATTTGATTACTTAATTCAGAGGTTTTAATAACAGAGTTATAAGAGAAAAGGATATGCGTAGAAGTAGATGATAATCATGATAAGTTCATTACTAGTGTTGTATAGAATGAAATGGATAATAAAAAGTAATAATGAAAAGTCTAATATGGATTACTATTTTTTAATGTGCGCAAGTGTTTAGAAGATAGATTATAACAAAAAAGTATTGTTTTAATATCAAGAATAGTGCATATCTTATCATTTTAAATTATCAACTTGTTCCAGAGTTTTAAATAGTCTGTAAAAATGAAATAGTTAGACTTCAAATTCGATTCTTTGCCTTATCAGGAATTTTAAAAGTCGAAAAAAGAAAGTAATTAATAGGATTATAGAATTAATGTTNATTATATTAAAGCACAGAGTTTTAAATAGTCTGTAAAAATGAAATAGTTAGACTTCAAATTCGATTCTTTGCCTTATCAGGAATTTTAAAAGTCGAAAAAAGAAAGTAATTAATAGGATTATAGAATTAATGTTGAATAAAAATTCAAAAGAAAAAAAAACAACAATCATCTTGTCAAAGAAAAAATTTGAGAACAGTTTTCGCCATTTCATTTCTTGTACAATTTTCATGTTACCTTACGGCATCATTACTATGATTCTCGGCTCCTTCCGTAACTTACTTCCATCCATACCGATCCATTCATGTTCGGCTGTCTTTTTCATAGATTATTAATTTAGAACTTTTTAAACTGAAGACATGGAATGCTTAAAGAACAAACAATTTTCAACTTATTTCAGAAATTTCAATTTATTTCAAAATTTAGTTCCAATTTTAATATGAAACATGATGTGAATTTGCATATCACATCTAAAAAGTATAACTGGTAAAAACACCGTTAAAAAAAATTTAGAATTAAATCAACATAATTACAACATTTCGGTTAAATTCATTCTAATATAACTGCAAAGACTTAAAGTAAAAACCTTTCTTTTTTTGATTATTTTAGCATATAATTTAGAAATCAGTGTTGAAAAATAATATTTATTAACAATTAATCTAGATAAATTCTTTCTTCTTTCTTTTTTTCTTCTTTTTTTTTTTCAAATTATTCATTCGTTGAAGTTATAAAAAAACATAAACTTTTGCATAAACTTTACAAGTATAAATGTTATTTAAAAAAAAAAAAATCAATAAAAATTTCAATAAAATATTTCGAAAATATATAATTGCATTATTTTCCAAATCAAATAAAACATCACTACTCCTTCTTTTTACTCTTCGATCGCCTTGCAGTTTTGCCTTTTTTTTTTTCCGTTTCTGCAAAAATTTATTTATATTCTAAACAAAAAGAATTAGCGAAATTAATTTTTTTTTTTAATAAGTCCATACACACACACACACACACACACACACTCTGGAATTTTCGCGCACAAAAAGAGAAGCTAAATTAGGATGTAGCACAAATGTAACTTGAAATAATTAATTTGTAATTAAACAAATTTGAATGAAAGAATAGATGACATATTGTTTATATTTGCTGCAGTTTGCAGTCCAGTTTTTCCTGATAAAAATAATTTATCACTCTCGATAAATTTTTAGGGAAAAAAATTCAAAGCACAAGAATTTTAGCTGTTGTAAAATCCAATCACACCAATGAGGCTAAATCAACCATTTTAGGATAATATTTCTATTATTTTTTTAAAATATCACAGCAAACATTAATCTTTATTCAAGTTGCAATGTTATTTTCTCTTAAATTACTGTCCAAATTAAAGGTTAAAACCTACTGAAGGTTAATTTATAATGAAATGATAGTAATTATTTTGCACAATCCTTTAACCAGTTGTTTGTTACAAATAATAACTTTGTAAATTTTTGAAAAAAGATGTTTCATTAATCAGCTAAAATTATTAATGAATAAAATATCATAACAGATTGGAATGTGAATGATGAAGATCAAATTACTTGAATTCAGCATCAAGCAACAGAGCTTGCCTGTTTATTAATATTACTATTTATTAATTCAAAACATACGAATTTTAGTTGTTGTAAAATCCGATCACACTAATGTAAATAAACAAACAAAAAAGAAAAAAGATCGATTGATCATAAATCATAAAGTTAAATGTTTAAAAAAAGATTGTCATTTTCTCTTTTAATTATAAAAAAATATCTCGCAGAAAGAAATTCAATATCAATCTGGAGAGGAAGAAAAAGGAACGAGATTGATTTTATCATTTGAGGTAAAAGTGGTGCATTTCTTGAATAATTAATCCTAACTTATGAATAACAATTGTGATATTTAATTCCACGAGTTGTCAGACGATGTTCTTAGTTAAAATGGTTGCTTTTAGCATTCTATTATTTACTAATGAAAGAAAAGCATGGGAAAAAAGGAAGAATGGGTGTAAATATTTCAATTCCAATTTAAAAATAAAACGATAAGAGACAAACAAGACTGATTTTTATCATTTAAGCTTATTTATTGAAAGGACAAAAAAAAATTGTCTTCTTGCAAATAAAAAAAAAAAAAAAAAATGATTATAGCATGGTAATATTAAGCAAGAAAGAATAGAACAGGAAGAGAGGAAAAAAATGGAAAAAAGACAAGAAATGCAAATATTTCAATTTAAATTTAAAAAATAATCGGCAAAAAAAAAAAAAAGAGAAAATAGAAATACGGCTGATTTTTATCATTCGAGCTTATGTATCAGGCCGAGAAAGATAAGTCTATAGACACTTCGAGATTGAGTTAGTAAATATCTTCTAATTCAGGAAGCAGACAATGAATTTGTCTACCTTTCTATATATCCGGATACATACACTACCTTCTTCCTAGTTTAAAGATGCGTTTAGATCAGAAATGCTCAAAAAATTACAAAGTACAATAGCTAATTTTAATTAATTTAATTACCATGCCATGATTTAAATTTGAATTTTTAGCTGTTTCAGCTCAAATCTAACTAATTTCAATTATGTATTTGTATAAGCTTTATATTTAGTTGCATATATATATATACACAAATATCCAAGCATGCGTTGCAATTATACAAGATTAATTGTTCTTGAAATTATGAAATAGCCCATACACTTTCCATTTTACGTCAACATAAGAAAGTAATAAGAGCTGTAGAACTAAACAAATAATAATAACTGTTTTTTTTTTTCATAGTTTAAGAAACTTGAAAGTTCTAAAAAAGTTTATCAAACAACAAAAAGAAAAAAAAACTGTTATTGTTTAAGTTGTTCAAAAATGAACAATGAACTCTTCATAAATTTTGTCAAAAGAAATCGAAAATGATACAAACAAATACTTGCAGTTTTATTAGCAAAGAATTTAAATTAGAAATTTAATTTGCTGTAATTAATAAAAAAGTAAATAAGTTCCTCCTACAGTGACATCAACCAAACATTTAGTTAAAAAGCAATACAATTAATCTTTTTTTTCTTAACTTCACCGTATAAAATATGCATTGTTAAATGATTTTTGGATTTAGTTTTATCAGCAGCAAGTATCTGAAATCCAACAAAGAAACTGTCGAATTTATTTAAATTTAATTCCAGTAAAACAATGGAAAAATTTTGGAAGAAAAAATGAAAAAAAGTAAATTAAAAAATTTTAGTAGCATATCGATTTCTCGCTTAATAACTTTATATTGGAAACTCCTAAATTCCATTGAGAAAGAAAAAAAATATAATAGAGAAGGTGAAACTTTTTTTATTCTGAGAAAAAAGAGACAGAACAAGTAATAAAATTTTTTGAAGCTTTTGCAAAAAATTGGTTGCTGATAATAAATGTTAGTTAATTAATAAAGCTTGTATTTACTTCTACTTTACTGGTTAATTAATATTTTAAAACTGTCACATTTCACAGCAGATATTCCACTCATTCCTTTTTCTTCTTAATGACATTTAACAAAATTTGAATAACAAAAATAAACAAATTAATTCATACAACCGCAACACATTAAGAAGATAAGGGCATATAAATTAGAATTAAATAGAAATGTTCTAAAATTTTTATTCAATTTGGCTAATTCGAATTTTTAAAATTTTTTTTTAACAGTTATTACAAGAGTCTTACGATTCGTATTGCCATATTTGATCTGAAAAGTATAATTATTTTATTTCTTTCTTAACATTTGATCATAACTGACTAATCAAATTGTAATTAATAAAATCTAGGATGAAATAATAAATTTTGCATTTCAATGAAATAAAAATTAAGCAGGATCAATTAAGCCACTACCGCTAACATCAGCCATTCATTTCACAAGAATTTTTTTCCTAACATTTTGAAGCAAAAAATCTGGTACTACTGATTAGAAATAATCCAAAAAAAGAAAAAAATTGTCCTAATTTCGACAATTCCTTCTTCATTATTTAGCTTATTTATCCTTTCTAAGCCTTCTATTTCATCTCCTCTTTACTATGCACTCTATTTGATCTCCTCTTCACTACACTAATATATAATTGTAATTTGAACTTGAACTTAAAATTTTGAATCGTTAAGAAAAAAAAAGTGTTTCGGAAAATTTAGCTCGCCTGAAAAAGAAAGAGGAAAGAAAAAAAGTTGAATCGTCAAATAAGGAAAACATTATCCTCATGTTCCCAGTAGATTTCTGCCTTTTTTTTTTTCGAGAATCTCGACTAAAAGCAGACTGTTGACATTTTTTGAAGAAGCATTTGCTGTTTATGCACTAACCAACAAAATGTAATTATCGCTTATGCGTTGATTGTTTTAAGGCAACCAAACAAAAACTCCTCTTCATAGAATTATTTCAAGTGCGAAAATTTACCTATCTTCTCTGTTCCATCTTTCTCTTCTAATAATAAGTAATTATTTGAAAGAGTTAAATAGCATTGTTTACTAAACAGCATATCAAATTTGGCTCAATTATAATTAGCAATAGACAGCAACTGTTACGGATATTGCTTCGTGTTTATTTGTTTCTAATCTTCCGAAAAGGTATGAGTATTATTTATCTGTTCATTTAATTTACGGATCGTTACTGTTGGATTTCTGAAGCATACATTAACATAGATTACATTTAAAAAGAAATGAATTTTTTTTTTTTTTTTTTCGTAAACTGAATTAATTGTATCAGAGCAGTAGGAAATTGTCGAAAGTATCATTTCGAAGTGAATGAGTCACTCATTCATCAGATAATAACTGATAATGTTAAAATTTACTCTTCAAATGTTAGGATAGAGTATCACTTTATCAACCATCTTAATTAATTTCTTTTTTAATGACATAGAAGATTATTTTATTAATCAAATTACATTTACTCGTTTCTATATCAATAACTGTTCGCTTATCTCTAAATCGCTGGTGTAAGATCACATTTTTACAAGCTAAATCTTTTCCAGTGATCGTAATAATGATAATAATAATAGTGATGATAATCGTTGTAATAAAGTACATCTGCTAAAAATACTGTAATGATTCATTTCCATAAGCAAGCACTTGTTAAGCTCTGTTCATTTTATTTACTTTAAATTAAATTATCAACTAAAATTAGTGTTGTTCAATCTGAAATGCTCCAGCAATTTTTGACCCAAAGAAAACATATTTTTGATATACTTAATTTCAAAATAACAATTTCGACGGAATCAATCGAATTTAAAAAACGCAAAAATTAATATATATATAAAGTTAATAATATGCATATATGTTTATCCACTATATTTCATTTGTTCATTATATCTCTATTTATTTTATTATATTTGCACACAAATATTTATTATAATTCGTAATATAGTTAGTACTGATATTAAAATTTTTGTAAAATCGATTGAATTTAAAAATTTGAAACAATGAAAATTATTGAAATTTCCATGAACTACATTAACGTTTGAAGATTGCCATAAATCATTTTCAGGAAGCTATAATTTCTTTTTTTTTTTTTTTTTTTTTTTTTTTTTTTTTTTNACAAAGAAAGAGGAGAAAAAACAAATATTTTAAAACTGATTTTAATTTTGAAAGAATTGCCATAACATCAGATAATAAAAAAAGGCAACAGCAGATAGGTTGGAAAAAACTTTTTCAACTTCCTATCAAAACTCCCTGTTCAAAAAATTATCTTCATAATTTAACATTTAAAGTTGAACAAATGAATAACAGTTCTTTCTTCATTTCCTTTTCCAATCAATTCGCCTTTTTCCTTTCTCACTTTCAGTATTTCTGTTATTGAGAAAACTTATCAAGATGATAATTGCCCTGTACTTCCGACTACACTTCTGCGACAAAGATTAAAATGCTATACAGCATTTATCTTTATTTTATCTTTTTATTACTAATTAAACTATTTCCCATCCAGCATTACCGTCTTTCATAGTTAACGAAAAAATTTTACAAACTAAATAACATTAATTGATTGATTGTTAAAATTCTGTCCGGAGCTCAATTTTAATAAGAATTTCTTCTTCTTTTTTTCTTTCAAAATTCCATTCCTTTACAGAACTTCATATCTTTACATGTTATTATGATTAATTTATACAAATTAAGTCTTCTTTGTACTTTTTAACAACACAACACATACTAACAATTATTGTTGATTCTTCTAATGTTTCTAATGTTTATCTCGTTCAACCGTAATCCATTGCTATTTTTTGAAAGTTTTTAATTCAATAATTTGATAAGCCATTTCCGTACATCATATGGATCACAGATGTTCAAAACTGTCCATTGCTGATGCAAAAGCTCAACCATTTAACAATTATTCATTCACTATGATACTAATTCCACTTAATTTTAATTTTATAAATATGGGTAATGCAGGGTCATCTTTTTTTTTTTTTTTGAATCGGTATAAAAAGCTTCACGGAGTTTTTTTCTTTCTTTTCCTTTTTTTTAACATTTATTAAATTAACAATTAGTGGTAATAAGTAAATTAACAAACCCGATCGTTTAATAACAATTCTCAACAATAAATGCCAATATGATAAATTATAAAAATAGAAATTTTGCAGGAGTGGATTAAAATAAAAACCAAATTTGAAAAAAAAAAAAAAGCTCCAATAAAAATCCATAAAGGACTTCTTTTTTTTAAAAAAATTGGTGTAACAGTAATAAATAAAATCTTTTTACAAATTACAGCAACTAACAACTGAATTTCAGAAATCCCAAAAAAAAAAAAAAAAAAAAAAAAAGAGAGGAAGAAAAAAAAAGAACCAAACTGCTGTGAAAATGCGCTTTTTAACAAATGAAAAACTAATCAGCATTTTAAATCAGAAATTCCATTAAAAAAAAAAAAAAAAAAAAAATACATGAAAAAACCTATTGTTGTAAAATTTTTACACAAGCTATAGAATGGATTTCATCCTAATTTGAACAAATTCTCTCTTTTTTTTTTAAACTCTACGCTTACATAAAAAATAGAAGACAGATTGCTTGAAAGATTCTTGTCCATTTTTCCTGCAGATAAAAAAAAAAAAATCACTTAATTAAAGGAAAAAAAATCATTCAATTTTTTTCTTTTTTTTTAAAATTAATCATCCGGGACTCATTTATTTTATTTATAAAAAATTAACAAGTGCTTTAATAACATTAATTTAGAATAATTCTAATTTAATTTACTAAACCATAATGCACCATAAGATCAATCTTTACGCGCTATTAAACAAAAATGCACAAAGCATGGAAAGAAGACAACGACAACGAAGTGGGAAAATTTGATGAGGAGAAAAAAGAAAAACGACTGTAATGAAAATGTGTTCAAATTCAAAAATAGGGACAGAAAAATAAAATACTCAAAAATCGTAAGAAGTAACTAACTCAAACTTATCATTCATAGTTCTTCGTTATATTTCTTTCTTTTCTGCTTTCTTAATTCCGTTACATATGCCGGATTACGTCGTACATACTCCACTTGCTAGAATCAGTTGACATAAAGTGGAATAATTTAAAATTCTCAAATATTAATATCATATTTCTCGCTCTATCTTCGGCAATGAGTAGGAAATTAAGTGAGCAACAAATAGAAAGTAATTTCATATGTTTTCTTTTTTTTTTCTTAATTAGATAAATCAGCATACTTGTGATGCTTAGATATATGTTAGAGAGTTTCTTTATTATCAATATTTCGAAAACTTAAAAAAATTGCTCATTTTTATTAGTTTGTTTATTAAAATTATACTCGAAAATAAAAGTATATAGGTCAATGAATTTGAAAACAAACATACTGTAAACATTTTTTTTCCATCAAAAATTTACTTCTAAAAAACTGACCTATTAAAATATAAAATACGTACCATAAGAACAAGCCTTCGAAATTCATCTCGATCAAATCGATAATTTTGAAATTTTTGATGCGGTTCACCTGTTTGTGGGTGGGTACCTGCACCAGTTGGAAACACTTTGTCATTTTTTGTCCATGTAAAATATTTGATACCACGAAGGCGAGCCAGATCCAAGTAACAATCCACATCACCGCAATTATACCTTAAAGTATTTGAAAGAAAATTATGACATTTTTCTTGTAAAGCAGCAATAATAATTTCAAAAAATAAATAAGAAAATAAAGCAAATAATAATAAATATTGAAATGAAAAAATCCAAACTAATTCCGCAAAACATTAGCCAAAATAACTTGATAGTGAAATTATTCACTATTCTTGAATAATGGTAATAAAGTAATAAGCACCGTTCAAGAAATTGTATTAAAGATTAAATTCGAGAAAAAAAAATTAAAATGAAACAAAAGAAAAAATAACTTTGAGAATCTTTCCTCCCTTTCCACTTCACCATTAGTTGTCTAACAAAGAACGAAACTATCTCGAAGGATTCATCATAGATGATTATTAGCAAAATTTATTTGAAGTGTACAGGTTTCGCTCGTAGTTAATCGTTACTTAGAATCCATAAATCCCTATATTGCGGATAGGAAAAACTAAAGAAAAATTTCCAGCATCTTGGGACAAATATTATTACACCATTCTGGATTGTGTAATGAGCACATCTCAATATTTCAGTCTATACTGCCCAACGCTGTTCATTAAACAATAATCAAATCACTGATAAAAATTAACAAATGATTTTACGAAAATGAAAAATTTTAACATTAACTAAAAACATACAACTCGAATACAGCAGCCCAATCTGGCAAAAATAACAAATGTGTTAGGCCGCTACCGTGCATTCCAATAAATATATCGCTATTATGAGTGATTTCCAATTGTTGTAGAAATGTAATGCTCCTGTTTAATTCGAAAAAAAAAAAAATGAATAAAGCATGAAAAGAATTAATGGATTTTTTTTCATTTCTAAAAAAACACAAAACGAAGAAAATGAAAATATCCTCTTCAATTATTCTTTGAACATTTATTTTCCTTTTATTCTTCAAATATACAAAAATTTTACTGTCCCAGAACTAGTTAAAAAAAATTCAAAAATAGCTGAAATCCATAGTAACGGGCGAAAAAAAAAAAAACACAAAATAAAATAAGATGTCGTTATTACTGTTTGTTCCGCAAACTTTGCTAATCTAATTTAAATTAATAAGCAAAAGCAGAAAAAGAAACCTATTGTAATCGATACGTTTTGCAACAATACTTGGGATATCCGTCAAAACTTCCATTAACTGAAAGAAGAAAAAAAAAACTTTTAATTAGCAGTGAAGTAATAACTTTAAAAGGAGAAACAAAAATAGAAAGGCAGTTAGTAATTTTGATAAAAAGTACATGACAATCGAAGCATTACAGGAACAAATAAATTACTAATTAATAATTCTTAAAAAAAAAATATTGATATAATTTAAAATGTAGATTAAGTGAATGTGAACGATAACTTATCATAATGATAATTTCCGGTAAAGGGAAGAGGAGGAGAGGGAGATTAATTTTCCTTATTCACGAAAATTTTTTAACAAATCAATGTTAACACATCCAATATCATGACAAGATTACTTATCAGAAACAAAAAAAAGAAACAAAAAAAAACAAAAAAAAAAAAAAAAAATGAAACAACAAACCGACAAGAATAAATGCGTAACATTGTAAAGAAAGACGGATTAATATATCAGTACGAAATTGAAATGTTATTTAAAATCAAAAAGAAAAAAAAAAACACCAACAGCAACAATAACAAAATAAAAATAAAAATAAAAAGAATGAAAAGCAAATATAAAGAATTCATTTTTTTTTTTTTTTTTCAATAAAAATACTTGACAATGATTAAAAAAATTTTCACATTACATCATCACATATTGATTAATTAAAACATAAATAATAACAAAATATATGTAAAAAGAAAAAATGAAAAAAGAAACGAAAGAATGAAAAGAATGTCGAAAAGATGATCCAGAAATAATAAAAAAAAAAAAAAAAAAAAAAAAAAAAAAAAAAAAAAAAAAAAAAAAAAAAAAAAAAAAAAAAAAAAAAAAAAAAAAAAAAAAAAAAAAAAAAAAAAAAAAAAAAAAAAAAAAAAAAAAAAAAAAAAAAAAAAAAAAAAAAAAAAAAAAAAAAAAAAAAAAAAAAAAAAAAAAAAAAAAAAAAAAAAAAAAAAAAAAAAAAAAAAAAAAAAAAAAAAAAAAAAAAAAAAAAAAAAAAAAAAAAAAAAAAAAAAAAAAAAAAAAAAAAAAAAAAAAAAAAAAAAAAAAAAAAAAAAAAAAAAAAAAAAAAAAAAAAAAAAAAAAAAAAAAAAAAAAAAAAAAAAAAAAAAAAAAAAAAAAAAAAAAAAAAAAAAAAAAAAAAAAAAACTGAGCAAAATTTCAAATGAAGGTGTAATTATTTTCAAATTGTAATATATCATTTGTATTACAACAATGTAGCAATAGATAAGCTTAAAACACAATTATTATTTGCCACCGTTTTTGAAAGGGTCATTATCAATGGATAGATAACAAGAAAGATGATAATAAAGTTTCGCTCTGGATAGATAGATTTGCTGATATCTGTCTGTCTGTGTCTGTCTATCTATATATATATATAATATTATAATAATATATATTATATATACATGTATATAATATATATATGTATGTATGTATGTGTGTATGTGTGTGTGTGTGTGTGTGTGTGTGTGTGTGTGTGTGTGTGTGTGTGTGTGTGTGTGTGTGTGTGTGTGTGTGTGTGTGTGTGTGTGTGTGTGTGTGTGTGTGTGTGTGTGTGTGTGTGTGTGTGTGTGTGTGTGTGTGTGTGTGTGTGTGTGTGTGTGTGTGTGTGTGTGTGTGTGTGTGTGTGTGTGTGTGTGTGTGTGTGTGTGTGTGTGTGTGTGTGTGTGTGTGTGTGTGTGTGTGTGTGTGTGTGTGTGTGTGTGTGTGTGTGTGTGTGTGTGTGTGTGTGTGTGTGTGTGTGTGTGTGTGTGTGTGTGTGTGTGTGTGTGTGTGTGTGTGTGTGTGTGTGTGTGTGTGTGTGTGTGTGTGTGTGTGTGTGTGTGTGTGTGTGTGTGTGTGTGTGTGTGTGTGTGTGTGTGTGTGTGTGTGTGTGTGTGTGTGTGTGTGTATGTGTGTAGATATATATTTATATATCTTCGTAGATGAGTGTTAACTAACTAGCTAACTAACTAACCGTCTAACTATTCCATTCTTTAAATGCAAGCAATAAACAGTTCACTGCAAACATTACATACTTCTTCATTCTTCTGCTATCTTCTTCGCCTCCTTAACAATACCTCACTATAATTTCATTAAGCTCTTCACATATATATGTATTTTGTACTTACTATTACTTTTCATTAGCAAATTAAGTTATTCTTTTCAAAATATCAATAAAATGCTTAATTATTTGTTATTTTATATAAAATCGCTAAATATACTTAATAAGTAATTTAACAGTTGCTTAAATTATCATTTAATTAGCAGAATTTTAATCCCTTGCTCATTCATTCATTCATTCTTTTCACATTAGCAATTAATTCCATTAGGAATAGTTTTTTTCTTTTAACTAATATTAAACTGAAATATAGTCTTGTTAATTTCACTAATGTGCTAAATCGATATCAAAATGATATTTGGTCCGCTAAATGTTTTCTATATTATCCTATATTATTCATTATTTGAAGAAAACAAATGAAAAAAAAAAAAAAAACCTTTTTTCTTCATAGCTTAACTATTTTATCAAACCTATATTTCTCAAATATCATGATTTGTCAGTGGCATACTTGCATTATTAACGAATCGGTATATTTTTATTTACAAATTAAAAAATTTAGAAATGGATGAATATATGCCGAACGAATATGTTAACAATGAATTTGACACTAAGCCGATATCAGTGATAACGTTTTTCATTGCCTATCGTTAACCTGATATATAAATAACTCTTTTTTTTTTCTCGAGGATTTCTTTGCATGCTATCATCATGGCTGCACCTATTCCCTATAGGACCTCCTCGAATAATACGGTTCGTCATTAATTTTCGTATTTTTTAACTCATCGTAATCTGAATTTCCTGTCCCTCACTGCAGGTTAATAATCACGCTGCAAATTTTATCACTGAAATGTTAAGAAACAGTGATTGATAGCGAAGTCTGCACAAATACACAGAATTTCGAAAATTTACAATATACGTTTAGCTTTTTTTTTTTTTTTCTAGCCAATAGGATCATTCCCACCCAATGTTTATTATCGTGATACCTATGGACTACAACATCTGATGGATGGTTATGGAATCCAAAGGAATCATGATGATTCCATTACAACAGTGGAATCAGATGATACTGTAACAACGAAATCTACAAGTAGATATTATACTTTTGAAATTTTCACTAAAAATAAAGAGTATGTATAAAAAAAAAATAGTAGAAAACTTAAGAATCACAAAGACTTAACATTAATACAAAATTGCAAAAACAGTACTACTAATTTTGAAAAATTCCTAAAAGTAGCCTTACTACTTACTAGTTACGGGAACCCAATATTTCTCATAAAATTTAAATGATTCTTAAAATATCACGAAGCCCTTCTCAAACTATTTTTAAATCGACTACTTCACCTTCCAGGCTCTTAAAAATGACCAGAAATGATTTTGGATGACTTCGAAATCGTGAAAATGTGCAAAGTTTAAATTGACTTTTCTTTAAACTATTCTCTCATAATACGCTAGCTTCCAGTACGCACAACAGCCAATATCCACAATGTGAATCAGATGAACGAAAGTTCAACGTCCAAAGGGACCGTTAATTCGCCGTCATTCCATGTAAGTTTGATCTTCTATTAGCTAATTTTGAAACGTTAAAAAATTCAAAAATTTACAAATCTTGAGAGAAATACAAAGAATGCATAAAAAATAAATAGCAATTACAAAATTAATACCACAAATTGCAGATTGATCAAGTGGTTACAAATCAAGTTATACTAATGCAAGCACGAACCCTGCTTACTTTAACTCTGGTCGCTTTTGGTGCAGGACTTCAACTGGTAAATATCATTCAAACATACAAATTTAAACGGAAAAGTTTAAATTAAGCTTAATTAAGTTTACAATTTTCGATTAATTAGAACAATTTATAGATGATATTTGGTATCATATGCGTTTTTTATGATGGCTGTCCATATTACTTGGCCGTTATTGCAAGTATCTTATTTATGTTTAATGCGTCTGCTGTATTATGCTTCATAAGGTATAGACCAACTCGGACATTTCTGGTAAGAATTCAAAAAAAGAAAATTTATATAAAAGACTAAACTGCATAAAAAAAAAAAATCATTTCTTACATTAAATTTCAAATTAATATTTTGATATATCAAAATGAGAAGAGCATTGCTATCGTTTCATAATTAAATAGTTATATTATCTAATAATGTTTATATGTTCATTTATTGTTATGAAAGAATATTTTAGATGCTCTGTATAATGTTTACCAGTATCAGCTTTATTGTTGCTGTAACAATATTTATTTGGACTGCATACCTAATCTATGGTGAGGATAAACAAATACGAGGTCAAGGATGGTCATTTTATGAGGTTAATACTTATCCAAAAAAAAAAAAAAAAAATTATATCAATAAATTTTGTTCATCTGAACAAAAAAAGATTAAATACGAATTTTTCAGAAGCAAAAGTCTATGTCGAATCTGTGCTCATTTTTCAGGAACATTTCTTAGAACTTAATCGAATTGTATCCAATACAAGAGTAGCTATGTACAGCTTACACATGGTACTTTCCCCCATACAAGGTAATACATTCAATTCTAATTTAAATTTCGAAGCGAAAATAAAAGAAAAATTATTCTATTTTATTGTTCTAAATGAAATGAATATCAAAAAAATAAGACCATTTTTTTGCTTTAGAGTCCTTTAAATGTATAAACAAAGGACACACAATAGATCTGATAATTAATAGTGAAAATAATAATAATAATTAGGGAAACTCCAATTACAAAAAAGAAATCCTGATAAAAAAATTTTGCATAATTGACTGTCTACCCTTTTTTTTTTTTTTTTTTTTTAAGTAATATTTCCAGCACTATGCTGTGCAGGAACTTTGAATATACTTTTCAAAAATTTACGAAATATTCAAATTGATCGAATAACGCGTGGCTACTTCTTCACACAACCACTCATTGGACAACAGGTTAGTCAAGTTTCTTTGAAAAAATGAGCATTAAAATAAGGATTTTTAAATTTCTAGAATAAAAGGATTTTGAAATTATGAAAAAAAAAGGAAATTTGATACATAATAGTGAGTATATTTGCAGACAGTACTCGTTCCAATTGAACTGAAACAAGTAGAAACATTTGATGAAAGTGAAATTGAAAATGCATCCGTTGGTGTACAAACAAGCGGTGGTAATCAAAGCAATAAAGACAGTTTATGATATTATCGAAAGAGATCTGGGAAAAAAATTTTTTTCTCCCCCGATATTGTCACAAACCTTTGATATGGAAAAAAAAAAAAGAAAAAGAAAATGAAAAAAAAGGTTTGGAAAATAAATAAATGAACTTATTAAACTTAATCACACTAGCATTCAGACAAAGCAACAAAAGAAGAGTAGTAATAAGTCGTAACTATTTAATCTACCTCATCTTCGTTCAATATTTTCCTGAACGGAGTACTCCTTGACAATAATGTTACGCGAATTTTATCAAGTAGTGGACCATTCTGTCGAATCATCAAACGATGAAGGATATGTCGAGAAAAGGCATGAACAAGGCCACTTCCTTCACATCCATCAATCGAAAACGAAAATTTTCACAAATTTTCATACCAAAATTTCAATTTAAAAATTTCGATTCTACTTTCCCATAAGAATTTTGTGCTTAACATGAATATCAACATTAACGGCAATGTTGAGATTCTAACGTAGCTCGATCTATTTTCTAGATCTTAATGCACTGGAGTTTTCTTTATGCCTGTATTTCAACAGCCAGAAACTCCAAAGAAAAAGTTAAGAAAAGGTATAAGCAAAAACTGCGCACAATCATGCGAATTAACAAACAGATGATAAATAAACTGAAGAACATAATCAGTTAGAAGTTTCAGCTTTCCTCAGAAAAAAAAAAAAAAAAAAAATATTGTGTACACGATAAAAGAGCCTAATATTTTGTTCTTGAATGCCAAATCTCCCATTTATCGAATCATTTAAATGTATTTTGAAAAGTGAAAATTTTGACCTTATATGACACTGTTTCATCCGCAATAGATTTAACTGGCTTTTTTTTTCAGTGAAATCCTTTTTTTTCTTTCTCATTTTACTAAAAGTGCACTCAAAACTTTCCTCTCCACCCTCCGTTACACATCAGGACGTTAGAAAATTTCAAAAAGTATAAATTCCTACAATAAGAACTTGGAAATTCAAAGGATATAAATTGCCCTTTCCTTTCTTTCCTAATCTAATAAACTCTCCATCCCTAGAGCATTTTGAATTGTAAAAAATATTTTCGAGCCTAATTTTAGGATTATGATATACTAATTTAAATATTCCATATAATTTATCTAGTAATAAATTGATTCCAGCAACTCTCTCTTTAAACTTTTCTTTAAAAAAAGAAAAAAAAATTAATGTAACCAATGGCATGTTGTAGTAGAGACCGAATCGTTGTCGGGCAAGCATTGAAAATATGGTGTTTCGGAAACAAACTGTTTTACCGTCCAAATCAATCAATTCATGAGGTTTGTTCACTGTGAAAGCATGCCAAGTAATTCCAAATATGGGATCTACGAAACCATCAGACCACTAAATATATCTGATAAGAGAGACTTTAATGATTATTCTGTCCAATTTTCTCTGCTTCGGCTACCCAAGCTGCGTTTTTAATTCCTTCTTAATCAGTCAGTTTTGCAGCTGTGTCTATTTAAATAAAGTCCAGTAGTATAAGGAATACTTCGCAAAGTTTTCCATTTCGGTGGTAGAACTAACCGTATCCCACCATACAATATCGATATCCATATCAATCGAACCATTAACATGTTGGCTTGCATACAAATTAATAAAATCACAGAAATGATGATACATATTTACTGATGCATCCAATTTGATTAGTACTGTTGGCTTATCGAAAATTACATCACATCTATGTTTCGATATTCGAAAATCAGGATATGATGCAAAATATTGCAGTTCATGAGCCCTACATATGTTTAGGATTAATTATATGTGTACATAAAATATGATCTATACGCAAGGAATTATGAGGGATATTCACTGCTCCTAAGGAAAAAAAACAAAACTATATGCTTTCACTTTTAAATAATAAATAAATCGAACTTAAACTAGTGAGAGTTTAATTCTGTTAGAGCCACATCTTCAGATAAACATCATCCTCAGCTTGCACGAAACGAATTACTCACCAACTTTGCAAATAACTTTTTTCATCTGCTCTACTGTATAGCAGTTTTTCGTCAAAAAATGTATTGCAGTTGCCACCAACTTGTCCTTTCTGGATCACATCATTACGGTATCTTAAATTTAAGGATTTTGATATACTATGAGCGAGTCTTAACCCACGGAAAACAGAACATTCCACATAGAAATTATTAATTACACAAAAATTCTAAATTTGTTTGGAATGTTGTACGAGGAAAAAATGTTCGGCCTAAAATATCATTCACCTTTTCGAAGTTTTCGAATTTAAATTTTTGAAATCGAAGAAAATATTCTTCGCTCGGCAGAATCTTAGATGACTGGAACATTCCAGAAAGCTACCTTCCTGAAAATAAATTTGACCAGCTTCAAGAACAGATCCTTCCTAAAATAGGCTACAAATATGATATATGAAAACAATGGAGCAAAAGTTCCGTACAGTATGATTTGAAATGCAGATTGGTTCTATTGTGTTCAATACTTCCGCTAATTTCGCAAAATCACTTTGTTTCTGAAAAACTTCTAACTGCGATTCTGCCATGTTTCGGCCCCTGAAACAAGCGCATAAATGCTCGATTAAATTTGACTGCCACACTTTTAAATCTTAATGGGTTTGCCTTGAATTTGCACTAACTTTTTAAATATAATTCTCGTTCTATCCTCACTGTTAAATACAGTCTCGTTGGATACTTATGAAAACAAAAATTTCTATAATGAAACATAAACCAAGCTGAAATAAAAGATAACATCTGCTGAAATAATATCCAATTTTATCTAAATAATAAAATATATTTCAAAACAGAAATGAATGAATACACATAAACACATACAAAAAGGAAGACATTTAAAATTTTAATGATGGACCATATTTTACTGCTAAAATACGCATATATTAGAAAATAAAAATAATCTATAAATTTTCATATAAAATGAAAAATTCGATAAGCTAAAACTAACCACGTGGTTGGCCTCGTGCATTTTGCTTTGTGTACCGAATAGCTGCTTTCTGCATCACAATTTATTTCATAACCCCAACAATGTCTATTGTTTACTGTATACTGAAATTACTAGCTAGTATACAATAAATATTCTAACGATGTGTCATTTTCTCTGAACAGATCATAAGTTAAGCGACCAGGCACTACATAATATACCTAATCGAATAGGCCATTCATCAAAGTGTTATATCAAATGACACCATATCTTAAAATTCCCACAATTTCAAAATCAAAATTAAAATTTCTTCTCTTTCACAATAATGCAAGACAAAAATGGGATGAACCAGCGGAAGAACATATGTAATTTAGTTTCAGTTTCAATAAAACAATCTTTTTAAATCTAATGTTTAAGCTTGCGAAAGTTATTGATTTTATGTGTTCAAATAACAGCGACAACCTTTAAACGGCAAGTTTCATTTTTGAAGCATAAACTGCGTAGTGTGTTATCTCTGTTCATCCAATATAGGATATGATCTTTTGGTAAATGTAAGCCATCGATCAGATCAGATCCTTCTGATGCTACCGCAGCTGACGAAATAAGTATTATCAGTGCCAAAAGCATAATATTACCCATTGCATCTCATTATCCTACAAACGAGTAATTCACATAGTTTGGCCATTACAAATGTTTTATTTGCTGAATAATTTTTTAGAAAGCAGCTGTTTAAGTGGAAATCTGAAATTTTCTTTCAAGTTTGCATATCAGATCATAGGCCAACATTAAACATATTAAATTTTGCAAAATTATTCTAAACAACTGTAAAGCTATCAAATACTCCAAAAACTGTTAAAAATTAAATTTTAAATCAATAGTTATTACATTTTCCATTCATCGTCTATAAACAGTAAGCAAAACTTACAACTTGACAACTTGATAATCTTAACAGTTTATTTTCCCAACTTCTATTCCTTTTATCAATTTGTCAAATATTTTTTGAAATTTTTCCAAATTCTTTGTTGCATACTTCATCAAAATTTTCAAAAATCTTTTCTTCCAAATTACAACACTATATGATAATCTTCATCATCCTAATACGTAATATATCTTTATTTTTATCTCCCTCAATCCCACAGTGCTTCGCCTTACTTTAACCAGTAATCCGGAAAAGGAAAGAATATCAGCCACACTTAAAGGTTACAACGAAATTTGCTTATAATGCCCGCACCGTATTTCACCACTGATGCGGGATTTCGATATTTCCGGTTTCCGGTGTCTTTCACCTCTTTTTTCTATTATTGTTTTTCTTAATTTTACCAAATCGATTTCCATGCTGTCTGGCTTAGAATTTAATAATGGAACGAAGGAAACTTTTGAATGAAGTGAACTAAATTCGGAAAAACAGAGAAAGAGTAACGTCAAACAATAAATAAGCTAAAAATGCTTAATTTTTTTTAGTACTTTTTAGCTTGAAATAATAATAATAGTAATTAAAAAGTGAAGAAATTGGCTTTAAAAATTACGGCCGATAAATGATAGATATTGTTACTTATCGTGTAATCACTGTTTTCGGTTTCCGTTTGTTCACTCACATAGAAATGATTTGCAAAACTGAATTGCAAACTTGACTATTCTTTGACATGTAAAATTTGAATTTAATGACTTCATTTACTCAATTATTGAATCTCACTTGATATATTGGAAAGCTTAATTTAAGTAGTGTTTCTGTAATTTATTGCTGTGATTCTTCGATAATTTGACTTCAGCTAAATTTCGTAAACTTCAGTCTCCTAAAAAAAGAAAAGGAAAAAGAAATTTCACCACTCTCAAATTTTGATTTCAGCTCCCATTTCTTTGGCCTTCTTCCATTTTTTTTTTCTTTTCTGTCACCATAGAAATCTGCAACTGGTAATTTCCCGATTTTGTGAGTTTGGGACTTTCATATGTTTCAACTGAAATATGAAATTTGGAAAAAAAATCCATTGATGTTTCCTGTAAATAATGGGGAATCATTTTAGGACCAATGTGCTTCTTGGATCCACGGTAATGTCGGGATGTGAAGGAACTAGTACCCGTCTTGTAGATTACGTCGTCGTCATCGAATTCGACGAAACACAAATTCGTAAGTTCTGCTATTAAATACAATATGTCACGTGATTTTTTAAAATCATTCGTGATTATTTTAAAAACTAAATTTATTCTCAACATGGTCTTAAGATTTCTAGTTTTTTAGTTTTATATAGCTGTTGTGCAGTTTTTGTTCCCGATTGTTTATTCGAAATGTTATTTGGGGAGACTTTATTATGGCTTTTTTCTTCCCTTAAAATTCTAAAAGAGATGAAGTTCCTTGTTGTCAGAAATTATTTTTAGGACATGGAAGCAGTGTAGGGAATATTGTACAACGCTTTCCAAAATATGATTGGTCAGATATATCACTATCACCAAGTCTTGAAGTGGTCTGTTGTAAATTTCTGTCTGAAAATTGAACTTCCGAAAATTTCCTTCTTGCTGTGGCATCTTAAAGTCATGATAACGGGCCATCCTATTAGGCACCATGAAAATAAATTGTTGCTAGCTTTATTTAAGACTCAATATACTTGATGCGAAATCTCTGTATGACTCGAGTTATAATCATTTAGGAAATAAAAATAAACAACAGTTCTGGATCTTTAATTCTTTTCTCCTTAATTTGCCATTCTTTCGACATTTTCTCTGTAACAGAGCGTAAACTAATACTTTGGGTTTGTATAATTTGATTTAATCAGAAATTGGAACTCAAAGCAGTGATCGATTTCAGTTTTCCCAACCACAAGGTTGGGCGCTTTCGGCGGAAATGCGTCCTGTTTGCTTCTTCGCGAATACATTGACGGACATCATGGGTGCTAGACAATATGCTTGTTGTTTACAGGTTATTTTCAGTATCTTTTTATTTCCTATGGACAATTATCCACTTATTCAAAATAGGGAAAAAGATGCTGAGAAGCATTAATATATTATTGGGAAGCACTGTTATGCCCTCACTGTTTTACTCAACTATTAGGTTAATGGTTATTTGCTCGGTATTTTTATTTCTGCTAACTAAAAAAAGAAAAAGCTTGATATTTTGTTTAGAATTTCAGCAGCGCTTCTCACAGTATATTTTCAGTGCTTGAAATAGCATGTTAATTTGAGTGTGGGAAAAAAATTTCAGATTTATGAACCTTGCGGAGATGGTATGGAAGAGGTAGACGACACAAGATCTGATGAAGGACCAAATCTATTCAAACCGAAAGTTATAGTGATACTATCACGATTTCCTTTTTTCGATTTATTCAGGGTTCTTTTTTTTTTTTCATTTTTCTTGTAGGGAAAGTTAGATTCAGACATTTTCTGTCATTTTCTGTTTTTGATGTTCACTTCGATAAAAAAAAAGCATGAACAACTGCCAAGTTTTCTCGGTTATTTAGTAATGGGTTTTAGAATTGCTTAAATCGAATACTTTTGGCTTTATTGGAAGTGGAAGATAAAGCTGAATCGATGATTTCAACGCTCTTATCTCAGGTTTATCTCACACCAGGTATGCCTGCGGTATCATTCTGCTTAGGAAGTGATCGGCTTTCTGTGCGGGCACCTAAATCACCAACAATACCTGTCACATCTGATAAAGTTGCGCTGTTTTTGCAGCAGTTAGGTTTGTTTATTTCAATTTTAACAAATTAATGTTAATTCAGTATGAATTTTTGATCTAGTCATATTTGAAACAATTCTTGAGAAAAAAGTATATTCGTTCTCTGATTTACACTCAATGTTTTACGATTTTGGACACGAATAGCAATTTCCAGTTTAGGAACGATCCATAATATTCTAACATTGCTTTGTGCTGTTATGACTGATTATAAGATATTATTTCGATCCAGTTCACTTTCTCTGCTTGCTGATAGTTGCTATGCACTACGTTCCCTTCTATATCCTTTTGATTATCCGTGAGTTAACCTTATATACCTATAAATAAAACTAATTTCTTTTTTTTCCGATTCATTTGACTTCTATTATAGTTTAAATTAATGCAGGCGTGATTCATCTGTCAGTCTGCGTATTTACTAATTACTTAATAGAAATTCTCCAATAATTCTGTATTTTTTTTACTATTCCAGGCATACTTATGTCCCCGTACTGCCTGAATTACTAATCGAATATCTGGAAAGCCCAACTCCATATATCATGGGCGTACTAAACACCGTCCGTGTACGCTATACTGATTTGGACGCAGTGGTAGTGGATTTAGATGTTGGAGCTGTTTATGTGCCACCTTCGATTACAATACCTGCTATTCCTCAACCATTTCATCAACAGCTTACTTCTTCACTGCAAATGGTTCATATTTTCCAAAACTGACGTGAAATATGAAAACAAATCATGACTGATAATGATTCATTGTTATTGTAGGTGCTGTTTCCTGGTTTGGCCACTGCGGATTATGCGTGGAAAGTTGGACAGCCACCATTTCCTGCTTATGAAGTTCAAGTAAGCTAATCTTTTCCATGTATTTCTCCAATATATACGATGGTTACTTGCATCCTTTATATAATCGGAAATTCTAGTGTTTACAACATTTTAGGATAAGAGAATTCGAGCTTGTTTTCTTCGTTTCTTTGCGGATTTACTGGTGGGATACCGATGCTGCTTGGAAGTTATTCGTGTTTATACACCACCATTAATTGTCTTTCATAAATCTGCATTTCTGGGTTTGCGGCAATTTTCTTCATGTCCACTTATTCGTGCTTTTCTTGATAGCTTGCTTTTCCAGTCTTTCATATCCGAACGCGGGTTACCTTTCCGAATTTGCGACTTATTTGACGAAGTAAGTGATTTATAGCATTTCAAAAAAGCAAAAAGAAAAGAAGGATGAGATTTAGATCGTCTAAAATATTTTTGTTTTTTGAACTTGGGCAGATCCTTTTTTAGATAGGGAAATCAAAACCTATTCTGGACTATTCTAAAGAAATGATTATTTTTAATTGGAAATGTAGATAAATTCATATAAAATATATGAATCATTGATTAGTGCTGATTTTGCAGCTTGTTGCTCAAATGAGCGAGCAGTCAAATGGCCAGTTGACTTCACGAACAACCAGTATAGAAAACATTATTGATATTGCTGAAAAATTACTTGAGAATGTATAATTTTGATCTTTTTATGTTTATCCCTGGTTTCTACTTCTTTGCTTTCCCACTATTCACTTCACATAAAAATGCTGGTGCAATTTCTTGCTCAAACATTAATATTGTTTGTATTTTAGGAAAGGCAAGAAATTCCGTTTTCAGTTACTCCATTCGTAACTCAGCAGCGATTTACAGTTTCATTTTCATCCTCAAAATTACGTCCGTTTAACAATGATTTAGTTAGTCTTATTACCTTATTCTTTTTCTGGGATAATTGTGGTAAATCTCAAAATTTTATCCTGGAATGAATTCCCTACTATTTGAACCCATAGTTATTTGATTTTATCAAATTTTGGCGCTGTTGGAAACTTCGTATAGTAAATTATATAATTCAAGGTGTCACAGTCAATCAGTCGGAAGCTAAAAATAACCTCAAGTAAAGTTGCACCTGTGTTATGTCCACGTCGTGTCCAAGCTACACCTTGGATTATTGCTAAGGAGGAACATATGGGAGCAGTTTCTAGACGTTTGCAAGTTCTCAGTAGCTGTTTGCATCATATATTTGATTTCAAATTATCTGATGCCCGAAAGGTAACAGTTGCTTTATTTTCTGGATTTCATAGTATTTCTAAATATTTTTTCGGAGAGTATTTTGTTCAAAAAAAAAGGTGGAAAATTATTTCCTTTTTTTTTTTCTTTTTCGTTAATGTTCATTTCAAAAATCTTAGATAATGTGTGCAGTGGAGCTGTCGATGCGAAGCGTCAATGCTCGTGTGGCATTTTGTCAGTTGCTGTGGAAAAATCTTGTTCCAGTCAACCGTGCAACGCTATTTCCACAGCAATTTGAATTAATTGTGCGATTAATGAACTGCGCTCTTAATGTATATTCTTTGTTCAAAGGAAATTTTTCACATTAAATCATATTTTTTCACATAGTTCAGGCTACAGGTTTAGTTTAATTATATATGTGCCAAGGAACTATAAACTTTGTTCTTAAAATGAGAAATAGCTTGAACTATGTGAAAAATGGATTAATTCAGTTGGGTAAACTTTGCTCGTCAGCTGCACAGTAAATCAAAATTTTCAGCAAGAATCCAGAGAAGACGAACACGGAATTGCCTATGCTATGTTATATCTTTCCAACATTTATTGCAGGGTAAATGTTTTTTATTCTTCCCTTTTTCTGGGTTAAAATCTGAATCTTTGATTTTTCTCATTCTTTTTTTTGATAGGAATTTTCCTAATTCTTATTTTTTGATGATGTGTTCTTGTAGCGTTTGACAGCTGGTGTGCATCAATTTGCATATACTTGTATTCAAGAGCATGCAGTATGGGATAATCAACAGTTCTGGGAAGCAGCATTCTTTCATGATGTTCATCGTCAAATCAGACGGCTTTATTTGCCAGCAAAAGAAGAATCCGATTGTCCATTTCCACTGAAAGAAGTACGTACTCTGACGAACCATTTTCCACCCTTGTTATATATTTCGTATTCAGAAATTAGCATGAAAATATTCGTTCTTTCAGAACGAATTATTGACTGGATATTTTTAGCAAACGAAGCAAATTAAAAAAAAAAAAAAACATGAATTACAGAACGTAACGGATACGTGGAATTTGATGGAAAAACCTTCCGGAATGGACTTAGTTAGTGATCAATTGGCAATTATGTCAAATGTTAAGGATGATGAAATTGAAAAACGCTCAACGGAGGAAAATTCAATTGTTTATGGACAGGTATATTGATTTACTTGCTGAAATTTGATGAGCTGTATAGTTATTCTACCTTTCTTTTTATGAACATTCTACTTTTTTTTTTTTTTACTGAATAACAGTTACGTCGAAATATGACTAAGAAATTGATATTTTCTACAGTGTTGTGTTTATTACCAATTATTATTTCTCTCTAGTGATGCATTTATGATTTTGACTTCCGGTTTTCTACTTGACTCATCGAAATTACTTGTTTAAATGCCTGGGGGTTCTCGCACCTTTGTTGTGAAACCTTTTCTACTTTTGGTACTATGAAACTCAAACCGTGAGTTTCATTGTGCATTTATTACTTTGTAAATAATTCAAAATATTCAGTGATTAAATTACCTTTCACTTTAATTATTTGATACAAAATAAAAAAAATTTACACATTCCATTAACTTGATGCATTTTTTAGGCGAAGCATTACATCAATTTGATGGTGTATATGCGAATACCTCTAGATGTTTCAAAGCTACGTCGTGTTAATGTACGTGAGTTAGAAAGACGAAGTGATCGAAATGGCAGGAAGCGTGATTTTGATGAAGAAACCGAACTGTCAATGAGTGAGAGTGAAGTGGAAAGTGGTTTTGTTGAACCGGATTCAACAGATTTAGGAAATTCCACTGTTCGATGGATTAGCAGGTTACTTTCGCTTTGTATGTTTAATACCACTTTTTTTTGTAAAAATTTTCAGCTGGATTTAAGAATCAAACAGATACTAAGTCTTTACTTACTTTTATTATCTTGAACGAGATTTTTACAGGCTCATCGATCGTATCTGTTCATCAGCTGGTTTAGAGCAACCTCAGATTGAAAGCCTCTGTGGAGAAATACCAGGTTTTGTTGCGCTGCATATCGATAATTTGGAGCAAGTGTATACTGAAAGCAAGCGGCTTTCACCACTGCATAAGGTTGGAGTTTTAGTGTAAGAAATTAAATTTGTTCTTTGATTACTACAAAGGATCCGGCTAGAACCAGCTCGATTAAACGGTGTGGTCTTTGTCCGGCATACTGTCACTTCGTTGAGAAAGCGATGCACCAAGGAGCAGTCAGTATATTAATGCTATAATAATATTAGTGCTATTAATGGTTTTCATTTAATTTTATTTATTAAAATCATTTGTAGCCGAAATTGTTACAACCAGCACTTTTACTACCATCTGAACGTATTGTTGCTGGAGGGCTGCGTGTATTTTTGCTAGCTGATGGGCGTGTAACGAATACATTGTGTGGTGAGACACCACAAAGCCTTCTTCCGGCAGAAGGAGCTATCTTCCTAACCAATTATCGTGTTGTATTCAAAGGACAGCCGTGTGATTTATTTTGTAAGTTTGTAAATTGCCTCATTTTTTTTTCATTACGTGAATTAAGTTCATCGAATTTTTACATAGGAATTAGTTTTGACATTTTTTTTTTCTCGTGAATAAGATTTAAAGATTAAAATATTACAGTATGTGAACAGGTAGTTGTACGTTCAATGACAGTCATGTCAATAACAAAGGAGAAACCAATTGGTGACGCTTCAGCCCAAAGTTCTCAGCTGGAAGGTATTCCCGTACGTGTGGCACATCAGTTGCATGATGCTTTCCAGATACGAAGTTCGGGTTTTCAAGTAAATTATTAATTATTGTGACTCTTTCTTGTTATTTTTAACTTGTTTTTGGCGTTTTATTCCTTACTCTCAAATATTACATCCTTTTATATTTATAGCTCATGAAGTTCGCATTTGACGAAGAAGTGCCGAGTGAGAAGGCGGAAGAATTTATGGAAGCTTTGAGCAGCTTGCGATGGGCATCTGTCTTACCACATACACTGTTTGCCTATTCAACTGCTTCATCCGTGCTTTCATCGACTTTAGGTGGTATCACATCGAAACACAAGTATGGCACTATGAAGTAAGAGCGTGCTGTATTACTTTGTCACGAAATTTAGTAGGCTGGGGATTGATACTGGATTAGCTGTATGAATGATAACAACTGTATATTTTTGTTATGTCATTTAACGTTTAATCACCTGCAGCCTATTTCTTTCCTTTTCTCTCAACACCGTTACAGAGAATTAAGAAAAGCATTAATGCGAAATCCACTGAAGGAAAGAAAACGATTCCGGGCACCACCTAAGGCGTTACCACCAATTCCAAAAAACGCTGATACAGGCACAGTTAATATCTTATCACCTGGTGCGTCACCACGCTCCTCAAAAAATGATTATTTGGATCTATCTGGTATGTTTGATCTTCCGGAAGTTTTGTTTTCAACAATGAAACGTTGCTTCATTGTTGAAATTTTTTTCAATTTTTCATTAATTATTCTGAAAAATAATTAGGGGAGGTAATCGATCCAACAACAAGTGGATTGCATCGCCATTATTTGGTTGATTATGATCGATTAGGCTTGAATCATGGTGCTTTCCGACTAACAAATGTAAATCGACGTTATGAACTAACTAAGAGGTTTCTTTTACTTTACAAATTTTTCTGTAGTGAAGTGTGGGCCTCGACCACATATTAAAGTATTCATGGATGAGCTTTCGAAAGCAAGTTCATAATGCCGGTTTAAGAATTTTGTTTGATGTTTGCTTTTTGAATTGTCAGATAATGAAGCTGCTGAAACTCGTATCTTAAAGTCTATTAAAACTTAAATTTTAGAAGAATTGAGGATCATTTCAAAAAATTTTGTCGGCAAGTAGTGTTTTTTAATGTCCCTTTATAACGGATAATAGTGGATTTGTGACTAGCACGGTCTTCAGTTGTTAATATTAGATTTATTAATTAAAATTATTTTCAAAATCTGAAATTAAATTTCCTCGCCTTTTATTTCAGTTACCCGAACATTGTGGTAATACCTGCAAATACACCTGATGATAATTTTCCAAAAATTAGCAAAGGATTCAGACATGGCCGTTTCCCAGTGATTACATGGAAGAGTGATAATGGCGCATTACTTGTACGTGGTGCTGGCTTCACTGCACAAACAGTGGTGAGTCGATTAAGGAAACAAGCAAATTTCCTCGGTAGTAGTGAAAATCAAAATATCGGTTATGCTGGCTCCTACATGTCTTTAAATTCGCGTGACATGGTTCTTCCAAACAGCATTGAGTTACAGGTATATTTGTGGTTTACTTTTTATTAGTCAGCTTTTAATTCCTGAAAAATTTATTATTTTTTTTAATTACTCAAAATTTAATAGTGTTGAGTCACTACTACCTTAAAAGATGCTGCATAAGTCATCGGACTGCATTTCATTTTGTTGTGTTAATCTGTTAGGAAAGGTACGTTTCTATGTTTGCTGCGCTCTCTCCAAGGATGACAACTACGGATGGTCATTCGCTGATGTCAGAATCAGTGGAGTCATTATTATCACTGTACTCAATGATCACGGCTGACGGTTTATCACTAAATTCTGGCACGCCTGATTTATATCGTAAATCACAAACAGACATTGCCAGACATGCGGCAAATTTTGTCCGAAACAGTGGAGGAAGATCTGGAATGAAACGTAAGACTTATTTTTATCTTTCCTTCTCCATTAATTTTTTTTTTCTTTTTTGTATTTTTTGACGTACTTTTAAGCCCCAAATGGTGACCGATTCATTGGTTATGTGGATCTTGGTAGTAGTATTCAACCTCGACATGCAAACTTGGGACGAGGACAAACAGTGAAACCGTTAATCAGTCTCACAAGAAAGGCATTATATATTCTTGGAGATAGAAGCCAAGCTAAGGTTTGCTGTTAGCACACTTTGCGTTTGTTGGGATGAAATTTTTCTTACCTCGAATATGAATAGTGTGATGTCTATTTATGCGACTTTTAGATGCTGAAATTGGACAAGAGATGTGAATTCATTCCTGTTAATTATCCATCTGCGCATAATGTGAAGATAGCCTTTAAAAAATTCTTGCGTGCAGCGTGTCCAAGCTGGCCGTTAGATGACGATCCATCTCTTACTTTTTTGAAGCAAGTCGACGAATCTTTGTGGCTACATATGGTAGGCAGAGTACTTTGGTATATAAAATATTGTTATTATAAATTCAAAAAATTCAAAACACCTAAACATTTCACAACAGTTTCAGGTATCTTCGTTGCTTCATTTAGCTTGTGCAGTAGTGGATCTGATTGATGTACAACTTTCAACTGTAGTCATATGCATCGAAGACGGATGGGATGCTACTTGTCAACTTACAGCACTTTCAGAACTTTTTCTTGATCCCTACTACAGGTAGTCATTTCCTGTTTCCGTCGTTTATTTCCTTTTTTAGGCGAAGGTATCTTAGATTTTATTTCACTTTTGCTTAATGTATAGGTAGCAAAGATGCTTCAGGACATTCGAGGGATTTCGCGTTTTGGTTGAAAAAGAATGGCTTGCATTTGGGCATCGTTTTTCACATCGTCATAACCACTCAGCGGCATCGCAAAGCAGTGGGATCGCACCAATGTTCTTATTATTTTTAGATGCTGTGCATCAAGTATGTTGTTATACTGATAAAAGTCCTACGAAATGCAGAGACAATTAAAACAAATTATTTTGATATAAAGTAGATCAGTAAATTGAAAATGCACTTTTCAGACTTGGGAACAGTATCCATCAGCATTTGAATTCAATGATTTCTATCTTCGTTTCCTTGCTTATCATTCTACATCTGCATGTTTTCGCACATTTTTGCATGACTCGGAAGCGGAGCGAATCAAGTTTGATTCACTTACCTTATCAACAGGAGAACCGCGGATCGCATCACTGTGGACATACATTGATGAAAAACGTTGCGGGTAAGCAGTGCCGTAAATTGTACATGCATGCTGCAGATGTGTTCTTTGCAACCTTCCAGGTGCTCTTTCAGGTCGTCTTTGTTCGATAATTTCATGTATGTGGCTGAGATGCACACTGTTTTGCGACCACAGTCAAGCATTGCCAGCATAACCGTGTGGCCTTTCTACTGTGAAGACCATTTAGCACATGGCTCGCCCTACGATATCGGTAAATTTCAGAATACTTCCACTTTTCAAACTATCATATTCGAATACCTTTGCAGCTTAAGCATAGTCTTGAGCAGTTCGTTAGATATTTTTGATAGCTTCATTATGTTTTCTTCGACATAGAGCACTAAATTTGCTTATTTTTGCAGAAAAAAAAAGGTTTTGTTTGTAGAGATAGCTGAATTGGAACAGCAGCAGCGTGAGGATGAACATCAAGAATCGTTGGTTGAAGTTGGGGCTTCAGTTTCTATGTCAAGGAGATTACTGGATGCGAATTATCGTTGTACACATTTTCTACTTCTCGATTCGTTCTCATCCTTAGTTGAGGTAATGATGAAAATTGTCTTATAATGAGTTGTCATCAGTAGAAAATGGTTGATGAGAATATTTCCGGAATAAAAAAACAATCAGCTTTAGAAATTTTTCGATATCTTTTATAGAGATTTACCCGACTACGTCCACTTCTAACTGGTGATGATGAGAAAACTGTGGAATCATGGCATATGTTGATTGCAGCAGCGAACGATCGTGCAACGCAGATTTCACATTTCCAGGTTGAATTTTCAAGGGTTTTCAGTTTAGTAGTCTCAAATAAAATTAGTGAAATATTTTTCTTCTTTCACTACCTTTCTCTCCCATATTAATCTTATGTGACTGCCAACAGCTATCAGCTCATTACTTAAGGAAAAAAGCTTTTGAAAGAATTTCGTCATCGAATTTTGATTTGTTGGAGCTTTTTCACTGTTTTTTTTTTTTTTTTTTTTGACTTTAGAAAAGTATAGAGAGATAAGCAGTGTATTATTTTGATTTGTCTTGAAAATGTTGCAGCATGATGAAGATGCAAGTGCCGTAAGTATTTGGCATCGCTACGTGCAAAGAGCTGTTCAAAAGAAAGAAACTGTCAAGCTTTTACTACATGGTATATCTCGGCAGCAGAGTTCTTCACGACTAAGGGATAGCACGGCAAGCACGTAAGTCATTAATGTGCTTTTTATCGAGAAGCATTACTTGAAAATACTTTAGTAGTTCGGGAAAGTGCTTTTTTGATACTTTTTCGTTGCATTTTCTCTGCTGGAAAAAAGACGTTTTGTGATTATTGATCATGTCCAGTAACTTGCTGGAATATGGGCACACCCTGAACTAGGTCATTGTTAACTGCGTAGTTTTATGTGCCTTCTAATTAGTAATTAATGAAGTGCTCTGAGCAGATAGTTAAATTCATTTTCTTAAGTATAGATGTAAAATGTTAAAAAAAGTTTTCAGAAGTTCGGGTCATCATTTCATTACGCAGCAGGTCACTCCTGGAGATGCATGTGCAGTATGCCATCAAAATGTTCCAGGTGTTGTAGTTCGTACAGGTCCTATTTTTGCACCTTTTCTATTAGTTTAATATTACTTAAACTCCGCTGTTCTTAGCAAATTTTTAAAAACTTTCCGCAAGTATATGTATTTTTCAGTTCATCGCTGTTTGGGATGCGGTATGGTTTGTCATGAAAAATGCTCCGCTCTAGTGTCTTCTACTTGTCCTAATGCAGAGGAGAAGCGCATAGTAGTAGCGACGAAATGTGATATTCCATCAGTTTCAAAACGCGCTGCAACTTATACAGGTCCACTTTCCCTTCAAGATTATTGAGATTGGTTTAAGAGTTTCTTTTGCATAAGTCCTATTCAGGTGCTTGTGGCGTTGAAATATAACAGGTCGGTTTCTTTTTCGTAAAGCGAAAATTTTGGCAATTTTTACGAGATGGTCAGTCTTTGTGAAGGAATCGACATTTTACAATCAGTACAAATAATGGGCTGTACAAATAATTCACAGCGTAATTTTTTTTGTACTGTTATTCTAGATAATTTTGAGATTGCAGCAGATACAAGGACATTAACGATGAGTGCAAGTTATCCTCATGCTGGTGCTACCTACAGTGGATTTTTAATGAAGAAAGGTGCTACATTTAAAATGTGGAAACCGCGGTGGTTCGTCTTGGACTCAAATAGACATCAGGTGCTGTCCTTTGTATTTTATAGTCTTTTTCTCTTTTTAAGCTTGCACCTTTTTTTTTCACTTAGAAAATCGAAAATCCCTTCATCACACAAATTTTTTAGTTGAGATACTATGAGAATGAAACGGACATGAACTGTCGTGGTGTCATTGATTTGGCTGACGTTAAATCTGTCGAAATAGCTCCCAGCCACACTCTGAGGAAACCACTTCTCGAGGTATGTTCGTGGATTTTTCTGCGAAGGATTTTTTTCCTGGTCGTGAAGATTTTGTGATTTATTGCAAATGGGACTTATAAATTTCAATAACGTTTAGCATGTGGCTCAAGTTTCTTTGAACTCTAACAACTATGTTTTTTAGTAAAATTTTGTTTATTTGTGAGAATTATACATCATTCAGGTTCGTACCACAAGACGAGTGTATTCATTACTTGCTGATACGAAAGCTGACGCTGATTTGTGGTTAGAGAAGATTTTAGCTTCTTTACATGACTAATGACTATTGAAAGGTAGGTCTGTTTATTTATTTTAATTGTTTTATACTTGGCTTGTATGTATTTCTTTCATGTTTCATGAGCCAGTGCTTCTCTGCTTAATATCAGTAACTGGAGATGTTCATTCACTCATTTAGTATGTCTAACGAATATAGTGCGACATCGTCCCAAACAGGCCTTCGACGAGTTTCCTATAGAGACTAACAGCACAAATTGTAAAGTGTTTTCCTTTAATTTATATATTGGTTGAAATCTTCGTGCTCGTACTAATTGATCTTCATCTCTGATGCCAGTTCGTTGCCAGTTTTTGACTTTTCGAGGTTAATTTTTTAATGCATTACTTTAACTTTTTTTTTTTGTTACAATAATCTCTTGTGTGCCATTTATATTGTTTTTTTGTTTCTTTTTTGTTTTTTTTTTGTTTTTCTTTTGTTTTTGTTTTTGTTTTTTTTGTTTTTTTTTTTTTGTATTTCCTCTCATATTTAAAATTCTAGTTTATTTTTTTAATTGGAAATATACAAAATTGAACGATTTCATAGCATGAAATCTTTTAGTACAAAAAAGATCCTTCTTTTTCTAATACCTTTGTATTTTTTACACAGCCCAGATGTGTGGCGTTTTTAGAAATAGATGACTTGAAATATGTAATTTTGTTATGTTTCTGGCCATTTCTATCCTGCTTTTTTCTGACTAGTTTTCTTCTCTGTTTCTGAACTAAGTGTTTTAAAAATACTTAGAAAGTGTAAAAATACTTTGAATTTGTTCCCCAGTTGTGAATAGCTTTAGTGATCAAATAAGAAATATATTATGACGATCATGTGAAGATCAATTTTCGACCAAATAAATAGTAGTCGAATATAAAATAATTTCAATGAAATACTGTGTAAAAAAATGAGTTAACTAAATGTGTGTTTTCTTTTTCTCTTTTTCCTTTTAAATTGCATTTACTGTGATTTCTCAGATTACTGGATCTTTTAAGTTGAACTGCATTGTGTTAAAGTTCAATATTTCAGTTTTAAATGTTCGTATGCATTTATTAAATTCTCTGAAGTAGCTAACAAAACTTGAATTCTGTTTTATTTATTCATGGCAATAAATATGAGCAATATTTCACGCTAAGCAACCCAAAAAATGTAGTCTGCGAATCATTTATAAATGAAGCTAATGAAATGAAGAAAGTAGTGACGTTTTTGCATGATGTTTTCATCTAACTTGATTGTTTTCATATGTGGTATATTTGGAACTTAGAATTTTTGTTACATAATTTTTGCAAAAGTATTAAATGAAATTTAGAAAAAGCGTTTTGGTGTAGTTCTGCAACAATAAAAAGATTTTAAGTTGAATTTGATCATTATTAAATATTACTTAACAGTGCAAGGAAGTCTAATATTTTTTTCGTGTTAATAATCATGTGAAAGATAATCACAGTAAATAAATTCGTTAGAGTCATCTAAGGTCTATCATCGTCAAATAAGAATGGTAGTGATTAGTGCAGTAATGAACCATTAATATGAAATAAAAACTTTACTGATAATGTCATGGAACGTAAAGTATGCATGCATATTTTTTTACCTGTACTGAGGAAATGTAAATAGAAAAGAATCTAACGATTATTGTGGTAAGAGCAACTTCATTAGCTGTTAATGTTAATCATTTTACAATCAAAGTAAATTTTACTTAATCAAATATCGAAGAACTGATTGGGAGTTCCTTTTTATCATTCTGGTAAAATATCGTTGCTCTATTAAAGGTACATTATACTCAAAATTATCTAAGGGAAAAGAATGCCGAAAATTAAGTAAAAATTAACGTAAACATCAGCAAATTTTTCTTTGCCCAGCTTTTGCAAATATCTTCTGACAGTAAATATCCCACGCCCATTTCAGATCTGTGGTCACTCATTGATTCTACTTCTTTGCAAGGATCGACTTGATCCTTAAATTTGATCAGATTGTTTTAAAGTTTCCGACACCCAATAATGAAAGTGTATTCGAAGCTGAAGGTATCAAGTTTTTGATAACAAATTTTATGTCAAAATTAGAAGCACAATTTGAAATTCAATTTTAGTCGGTTGTATCAAATAATTTTTGAAAAAGAAGTTATATTTCCGGATTTTTTACTGGCATTTCATGACAGTAACAGGATCAGAAGTTGGATAATATATATTATCAAATCGATTTCAAGTATAAGATTTTTTGTTTTATCATGTTTCTTTAAAGAGAAATTCTGTTGTGAGGTCATTTTATGATACTCATTAAAATTTAAAATGGAGTAGTAATTATTCAGAATTGAGCAAACAAAAAAGTATTAGTCTGATATGGAATAAATTTTTGATGAATTTTTTACTTTTGATTTTATCAAATATAAATAATGTCCAGTCTTTTGGATATATCAAAATCCTCTCATTTTTCTTAAATTAAAATTATAAGATTAAAAACACTGCACTATGGAAAGTTCATATGAATAGAGTAATATATTTATTTATTTTTTGTTTATACAGCAATATATTTAATTTAATACATTTAACGTATATATATTTATATATATAATATTATATATATAATTATTTTAAAAAAAATTTTAAAAAAATTATTTAACGTACATATATATATATATATATATATNTGTACGTTAAATAATTTTTTCTTGAATTTCATATATATACATATATGAAATTCAAGAAAAAATTCGATCGTAAAGAAAGAATTTCCATATTATGTATTAAATATTTTACAATTATTTGAAAAGGAGATAGCTTTTGAAAATAATATAAAAAAAGCCGTAAAGCTAAGAAACAAAATTAGCCCAAACAAGTCGTTGTAAGAATAAATTAATTTCCAAATTTTTTTTTTTTTTTTCAAAAATTATCACGTATAGGATAATTTTCGATTTTTTGAAAATGAAATCAAAAAAAATGGACTGATTTTGGAAACAATTAATGTAATATTTGATGGACATGTTCAGTGACCTCTAGAACAAATGTATAACTAAGATTAATTAATAAATAATCTATAAACAAAATAAAAAGAGAAAAACTAAAATTTACTCTATCATTTTGTCGTTTGACTTTAAAAACGTATTTTATTGTGTATTTTATAGTTTTAAACTTCGAAAAATATGTTTGTTTGACTTCAGTGGATTAGCAATACAGTCTAACTTGTATGGATTGCACTACTAGTCTAATTCGTCAGTGGGCATATAAAAGGACCAAGTGAATTTCAAACAAAGTGGCTGATTGTAATTAGAATACTATTTTCGTTTTTTCTTTTTTTGTTTTACTGTTAATACTATTCAATATTAGTTGGAGGTTGTTGCTAGAGTATGATATCAATCATTTAAATATTGTGTGATTGGTTTTATAAAGTAATAAGTGCAACTGAAAGTGACAAGTCTAAATGTTTCGATTAAAATTATTTAAATTTTCAAAAAAAAAAAAAAAAAGGATTCACAATTGATAATGAGTATCATGAGGTTCCCACAATGAATTTTCTTTTCCTTTTTAAATAAATACCAAAGAATGTTTTAATGCTTGAAATCGACTCTTATTTTATTTATATGTTATAAGCATTTGAATACAAAAATGAATTTAAATTTTCATTTACAGATAGCAGCTGTAAATATATTTTCTTTTTAAATTAATCCACAATAAACTGACCCGGCCATGACCTCTATTATGTCTACCGTTGCTTTGCAGCTTCTGTCCGTTTTACGGATCTTTTCAAGCTGGCATAAAGTTCAAATTTAGTTCGAAACAATCATATATCCATTATGAAATTGCTATTGCTAAAGCAAAATTTTCAACCACTCGTCAATTAAGCCTTTTGTTTTGCTAAGCAGACAGTTTAACTTTCAGATTTACCAGATGAAATTAAAGTATTCCCATCACATAGACGGAAAAGAAATGGCTTGTGATTAATTTATATTCTGTAATTTGAAATTCAATTCTGTTGAAAAACAGATCAGAGAAAAATGACTTTGCATCAAAAATAAAGTCAAAAAGAATTAGCCATAGTTTGTGGCAAGTGAAGCAATTAAAGAGAAAAAAGATTAAAATTTCAAATGAATGTGTTTAAAGATTTTTAATATTTTTTGCTTAGCTATTTTTGAATGAGAACATAAATTTCAATTTTCATGAAATGAAACTAACTTATAAATGTAAAACTCTGTACAATGTAAAATGACGGAATCGTGATATTAATCAAATTGAAACGTTTCTGAAGTCACCAATCACATCAATAATCCAATGTTTCGGCAATTGAGTTGTTCTTGGCTCGATGTGCTCTTTTTTTTAATAAGAATCCAAAATTTATAATAGGTACCAATACAATCATCAAACATGACACTCTTTCTCGGACTACGATCCAACCATGTTTGTTTTAAGCTAAAATTAAAATTGACTAAATTTCAAATTTACAAAGACTAAAGCTTGCATTCATGAAGTAATAGCTAATTTAATTAGTTAAATGAAAATCTAGGAATTTCTAATGTCAAATTTCAAATATTTCGTTTCAAAAATTCAAACCGATTCGAAATTCTCCAACTGCTCGGTATTTTTGGTGAGCTCAGTTAAACTTTGACTGTTGTATGAAGCTTGATGAAATGCCATGCGCTCTTCGAAATCATATTGGCAAAGAATTTTGTTTTCACATAGATAAAACTTATCACCAATGCAAAACCTAAATAATGAAAAAATTTATTTTTTATTGTTCATTAGCTACATTTCATGTATGGATTAGATTTTAAAACTTTTTAAAAAATCAAAAAAAAAAAATCATTCTAATCAAATAGTTTACTGCTACATTATGTTTCTGTTGTTATATAGCAGGAAAAAAAAAAAAAAAACAACGAAACGTTTTGCAAATTTATTCATTTCAGAGAAGTAAAGTAAAATATGATCGTTAGAGTAAAATAAGTAACCGCTGATTGCAAGCTTGACATGCGAAACATCGTAAATGATAAACGTTATCTTTGGCTCGCATGACAAGCTCAAATGCTGGGATATTCTTATCACAAGCAGCGCAAGTACCCGTTAGACCGAATAGTCGCAAATAATCCCGAGCACACAATATCATGCTTTGTTTGTAGTACAATTTTGATCCAAGCTCACCCAAACGACAAAGACAACAAGCACACTGAAATGACACATAAAAACTTTTCAGCTTAATTTAATTAATCTTTTTTTTTTTTTTTTACTCTAATTGGTATTGTATTATTGGGGAGCGAGCTCAGTGTGCTGAAAAAAAAAAAAGTCGTAAAGAAAGAAGTAGAAAACTGAAATATTATTAATATATTTCAAAAAAAAAGAAAAAATTTCTTATTTCAAAGTTCCTTATCCTCATTAAATAATTGGATATTTTTAATATTTAAAATGAAAAAAAAAAAAAAAATAAGAAGCGGTGAGCAATATTCGGAAAAAAATTGCTAACCCGGATTGCTTCTCTTTCAATTTAAAGTTTTGGATTTACCTTCTATGGCAGTGGTTAAAATAGCAACCTTGTGGATGTGAAACCATGTAGATGTGAAGGGAACTGTTAGTTAATTTATCAATTAATTAATTAACCTTCAGGCAATCTTCATGCCAAAATTTGCCAACAGCTTGTAACATATATCGATCACGAATTTGAACAGAACAGCCAGCGCAAATTGAATTCATTGGTTTACAAGTTTGGAACTTTGTATAACAAAAAGAACATTATCAAAAATCTAAAATTTTTTAGAATTCCATCTTACAAATATATTGTCTGTTGCGTACGTAACGTGTAATAAGACGTAACTGACTATTCCAAAAATGTACTCCATTCAGTAAGTGCTAGAAACGGTTGAAACTGTTGCTGAAGTCTAATATGTTACAGCGTTACGATTAATATTGTCCATAAATGCATGAGTTATTTTTTAATTAATTAAGTTTTTATTTCTTATGAAAATCAAAAAAAAAAGAAGCATTCGAATTTGGATATTACTACTATATTTATGAGATTAGTTCATAAATTTTTAAATTTCTTGCTTAATTAGGAAATTTTTTAGATAAACTGATGAATCTTTTGACTTTTTGCAATCATAAATTCATAATTTAATAAATTGTTTATTACTGTATAAGAATAATTTATAAAAACGGATCGACAAAGGCTATAGCACAAAGTGGTATCAAAACAAATTGACTTAATGACATGTGTTTTCTTTTTTTTTACATTCAAAATCGAATATTATCAATTTTAATAATTTTAAGCCTTACATCAGATGACAGTAATGCTTTTAAATAATTGCTTCTCGTCATCTTTTAAATTTGAATAACTAATCATTCGACTTTTTTTTTTTTTTTTTTTTTTTGCTTCCTCTCTCTCATTCTGATTAGCTTCTATTACAAATTATTAGTTTATTTTCACTCTACTCAATTTATTTTCCTACATCATTTTGAGTAGCATCGAAAACAATAGTAAATTCAAAACAAGGATAACTGAAATTACTTTACTGATAATTAGTAATATTATACTCATTTGTAGAAATTTCATCATCAGCAATAAAGATTAGAAAAAGAAGCAAAAAATAACCACATACATGCTTACTTAGTTATTTATTTGCATACTAGATATAATTTTTGATATTTTTTGCAACAATATCTTTTCAATGTCAAAATTCTGATGATATAATATGCGAAACTAATTAATCAATAATTAGCAATATTATTTTCATCTGAAGCAAGTTTAAACTTCATTTTTTATAGATGATGATGTTTCAATTCTTAACTGCAAAAAAATTGATGGACAACTAAACAACTAATTACATTAGTATTTTTAGTAAATTACTTAACTATTTTATATATTTAATAATTAAGTGGCTTAATTTCTTATTAATTATATTGCTAATGCCAATTTCATTCATTCGATGATCAGCTAAAGCAATTAAGTGAATGAATAAATACAGGAGTTTTAATATGCAGTGATAAGATGGAAGATGGAAAAGTAAATTTAACACTGACAAAATGATTGCTGATAAAGTATTATTATACATGATTATTAACAAGAAATGATCTCGGAATCCTGTTATATGCATAAAGCAGAAGTACTAATAGTAGGGTAAACAACAAATGCGTAAATATTCCAAACGGATTATTGAAATGACTGCGATAATTATCAGTTCCTACTAAAGCTTTTTCATTCTATGAAATATTTGTAAATATTTTCATATTTTAGCTATGAAATATTTGAAATATTTTTAGAAATGCACAAAAAATTTTAGTAAATGATCAGAAAATTACATCTATGAAATATAACTTTCAATGTTGCTGTTGGGAAAATGATAAGTATAAATGCATTAATATCGAAAAATGATGATCTTAAATAAATTGATTGCTTTAACAATAATTTGAGATTTAAAATTACCTTATTTGGCGCATACGAATAAATATTATTTTACTCTAATTTAAATGCATTTAAGTGCAATTTAATTAAACTTAGTTTATTTGAACTTAATTAAATAAAATTAAGCTAGATTTTCCAGAATTTCCATATTAGAATTGATTTTTTTTTTATTGTTTTCGATGATGAATGTAGTATTATTAGTGTGATTTAATTTATTTTTCCTTTTTACTATTAGCAATGCTTCTGTGAATTTTAAGCAGTGTATTAAAATATTACTCGGATAGAATGAAATTGATTAAAACAGAATAATTTGATATGAAATCAAATGATAAATTGACATTTAATAAGATATCTGCAATGTAATGGCTCATTAAGTATCAGCTAAGCTTTTAGAGTACCTTTTTTTAAGCTACCTATTAAATATCAGTTAATCAAGGAAACATAATAGCCTTAAATCTCACGCTTTAGCATAATGGGGCAAGCTTATTAGTTTGGTTTGTGCAAAAATACTAATTGAAAAATTTTTGTTGTTGAGGCGAGAAAAATGTAATCGAGGAGAGAAAAAAAAAACGAATTGAGGTAGTTAATTGAATTTTCAAGTTTTCGAAATATTTTTCATGATAATTGAATTTCACCTCATTCTATTATATGAACCCGGGTAACTAACACCTGAGACTGTGTAAACATACAATAGAAACATTTTACAGCGAAATCTCAAAGTTACAGGTTGATAAAACACTATCGGGTTTAAATTATTCAAAGTTTAGCTCTTGAATACATTAGATGAAGTAATTTGATAGCATACGATTGCTATCGAGATTGGCTGAAAACGTTTTCAATCTTATCAACTGATTGTCCTATTAGATCAAATTTTTCGATCAGTTCGATGAATTTTTTCTGGATTGGATGTAATAATGAATTGGTGAAAAAGAAATACAATTCTCTTTTACTCAATGGAAGCAATTTTTTACCTAAAAAAATCAGTCATTAGAAAATAAAAAGAAATTTCATATACTAACACGGAAATATTTGATAATCTTTGGCAGTTTTCAGAATCTTTAATTTATTTGATCTTCTAAATGCTTCGCTTTGACGATAGCTGTTACTGTAACAAATTTGATTATCTGTTCATTAACATGCTAATTAATGAAATTTTGAAGTCCGGAATATTCCCAGAAAAGCAATTAAAAAAAAGTACTAAATCACCAATGATTGCTACTTAAATGCATGGTATTTCAAATGAATGATTTATCTTTGGCTTGAATTACAACAATGCATTTCAAATTATTTGAAAAATTTACATTAAATTAATGAAATTCCTAATTTTGCGATATTTGAAGGCGATTTTTCATTTGGTAAGAATCAAATGAAATGAATAAACCATTTGCTAACACTTTTACCAGCAACCAATAAATGAAATGAAAAAATAATGAAGAACAGAAGAGGAAAAAAGTGAAGTTTCTTTCTTCCTTTTTGAGGAAACAAAAAGAAAAGATAAACGGCATCAAATTAAATAATTGTCGCTACTGATGATGATGAGCACAGATGGAGGCTACTTAGCAAATTGGATATGGTTGACATTCGAGATGTCCGAGATCCGAGAATGAGTGGAGCAGTTGAATCTAGGGAAGCGCCGAATAAATTATGGAAAAGGAAAAAGAAATTAATGAGTTTCGTAAATGCGCTCACCAAATACTTCGCCATGCAAATAATATTTAGGGGAAAAAGGAAGGTGAAGAAGGGGGAAGGAGGAGGAGGAGGAGGAGGAGGAGGAGGAGGAGGAAAGAAAGGAATGAATGAATGAATTTGAATGAAATGAAATTGGAATGGAATTGAAGAATTAAATGTATGAACGAATGCACTTCGATTAAAAAGACTTCATTAGCGGCAAAGTTAATGGAAATGCAACTATATATCTAATATAATCATAATGATTATTTCAGCAATAAAAAATTATTATTATTATAGTAGTAACAATAATTATGTGAAATTATGATTATCATAAAGATTGATGAAATTTAGGCGAAGTATAATTATACATACTAGTTGTTATTCTTTTGATTAATATAAAATTAATACAATAACTACTGAGGTAATACAGCTAAAAAGTGTCATGTGAAAAGGAAGGAACATTTTCCAAGAGTGACATTAATTTTTATTACCAACCTAAAGGTATGTATTTAAAGAGGAAATCATTTTGATACATCAGAAATGTTTGCATATTTTAATGCAAATACTTTCAAATATGAAATGAATAATTAAAATTGGGAAAATAATTAGTAAACAGATGCAGGAATAATGGGAGCAATTTGCAAAATAATTATATTTATAGGAGGAAGCAAACTGACAAATATTAATTAAAAGTTGCTAATTGAAGCAATAAATAATTATTGCAAAGGTGAAAGGTAAATAGACCACTATAAGAAAGAAAAGAGAAAAAAAAAGTAAGGAAAAGAAGGGGACGAGAGAGAGAGAGAGAGAGAGAGAGAGGAGGAATAGAGGGAGCAAGATTTCCATCAAATAAGGAAAATTATTGGAATAATATTGAAAAAATAGTGTAATAATATAACAAATGAAATAATTTCAATTTCTATTCGTTGCAATCATTTATTTTATTACTGAGAAAGGAGAGAGTAGCGATGAAAGAGCTGGACGTTTGATGCCTTAATTTGTTATAGAATGAATAATTTCGGGAACAAAATGATGGACAAAATGAGTGACCGTCACATTTTTTTTTATCTTATTGTCCTTTGGCATTTTAATTAGTTCTTATTTCTTTCGCTTTTTTGTCATGCATCTTGTCTGAATGAAGAAAAATGAAAACATTGTTTTTCAAGATCAGGTATTTGCAGGATAATTTAATTATTTGTTCCAGAAAATCTCGAAAATTGGAAAAATGAGAAATTTCCATTATTGTAATTAAATAGTATTGATTAGAGGATTGAAGTGAAATGATTGCCCTGATTTGATTGCAAATTGCAAATGTAAATTATATGTTGATATGTTCTAAAATGCATGCAATTTCACAGCAGCTGATATGCTCCATGCATTATCAACATGTCTGAGAAATAAGTAAAATAAGTATGATTGATAGCAATTCATTGCCAATTTGCATTTTTATCGTAGCATTATATTTTCAATTCATTATCATTTTCAACAATTTAATCATAAATTTTTTCGTCATAAAAACGAAAAATTAACAATTATGCATTTCATTTATTATCATTCTTATCATTTGTTGTTATCATTAATATATTGCATAGATAACATTGAACAATGATTTTATGCTTTTTCTCCCCACTTTTCGAGCACACAGCAAATTCATTGCAAATTGAGATGACAAAATCTGAATTTGTCAAGTTGATTATCAAAATTTGCGATAACGAATGGAAAAAAAAAAAAAAAAAAAGAGGAAAAAAAAAATAATTTACTGCCAAAAAGACCCTTAAAATTGCTTCCTGACAATTGTAGCGATTTTATTATTAGATTAACATTTTCCATGGAAAGCTTTTATATTTAATCTTGGCTAACAACACTGACAGCCAAGAGTGAAGTGAATCAAACATCATTATCCATGTTATTCAAAAATCATCCAACTTTCTCATCAATTTTATCTTAATGCTCATTTTGTTAATCTAAACAATCTGATGACCATATTTCATTTATATTCACATAAACATTATTACTTGCTCGTATTTATTTTTTTTCTTTTTCCGAAATAAAACAAAAATTTGCTGTACAATAATTTTTTTCATCCAGCTTAAATTTCAAATTTTAACACTATTCCTGTTGAAAATGTTTAATTCATAAGTTATTTTGCTATTGTCTGCATTGATTTTGTGATAATTTTAATTATTTTCCCTTCCTTCTTCTTTTTTCCCCACTCCGCCTCATTTTTTTTTTTTTTTTTTTTTTTCAATTCGTACAAAATAATACGGTTATATATTGGCAAAAAATTTTACGAAAATATCCAGTTTAAAAATTTCAATAAAAAAAAAAAAGAAAATAAAGAAAGAAAAGAAGAAAAAGTGTGAAAAGATGATTGCACCGGTATGGCATAACAAACTTATTAAAATTTCGCATATGAATCAACGATTTTTAATCAAAATTGCCTGCTGCAATTCCATTATTACATGCATCGTTTGCATTATAAGTAAGTGATCATCATAAATAATTAAAAATTTTTGTAATCAATTTTTTTCCAAAAATTTTCCTTCTTTCATTTTTTCTTCCAACATTCAGGTCAATTAATTAACACATTATACTGGTATAAATGAATATATGTTTAAAAAAAAAAAAAAAAAAAAAGGAACTTTTGTTTTTGGAAGGCTTCATTGTAAATATGAAAGGAAAGAGAAAGAGAGAAAGGAAAAGAATTTGAAAAAAAAAAAAAAAANACGGTTATATATTGGCAAAAAATTTTACGAAAATATCCAGTTTAAAAATTTCAATAAAAAAAAAAAAGAAAATAAAGAAAGAAAAGAAGAAAAAGTGTGAAAAGATGATTGCACCGGTATGGCATAACAAACTTATTAAAATTTCGCATATGAATCAACGATTTTTAATCAAAATTGCCTGCTGCAATTCCATTATTACATGCATCGTTTGCATTATAAGTAAGTGATCATCATAAATAATTAAAAATTTTTGTAATCAATTTTTTTCCAAAAATTTTCCTTCTTTCATTTTTTCTTCCAACATTCAGGTCAATTAATTAACACATTATACTGGTATAAATGAATATATGTTTAAAAAAAAAAAAAAAAAAAAAGGAACTTTTGTTTTTGGAAGGCTTCATTGTAAATATGAAAGGAAAGAGAAAGAGAGAAAGGAAAAGAATTTGAAAAAAAAAAAAAAAAACAGAATAAAATGAAATTAAATTAAACAAGTTGAATTGATAGGTTTAAATTAATTATTCATAGTTTACATGATTAAAGTTTAAAATTTAACAGTAATAATGTTTTTAAAGGTATAAGCACAAATAACTGGTTGTATACAACGGAAGTTCTGAGATACTATGTTCATCCAAATAATACTGACGGAGATGGTGGTCATGAGGATATTTTCGATGAACCTGTTTATCACAAAAATGCAACTCTTGGACCATGGCTTTTTTGTTGGCTAGATCGTTTGTTATATTTCTGATTACTTACTCATTTTTGCAATGTTATTAGTTGAATAAACAGGTAAATCATCCAGGAGATAGATGAAAAAGTGAAAATTAATAAAAACTATCAACTAGTTTAATTAGTTTTTTTTTTTTTTTAATAATGAATATTATATTGCTAGCATTTTATAGTACGTAATAATATGTTATTAATGAAATTACTAGGAATTCAGATATAAATTTAAACTTTTAGCTGCAACTGAATTTCATTGCACAAAAGTAAACTACTTCACAGGAGATGAACCAAACGATGTCACTACCTCTGTAGAATGTAAGAAGCTATTTATTTTATAATTATGAATTTTATATTATACTAATATTTAGCAAAATTTTTAATTTCAAAATTTCAGTTAAATTTGAAAATAAAAAGATTTTAAACATTCTTCTCTTTGTTTTTAATTTTGGTAGTTAAAGAAAAAAAAAAAAAAAAAAGTGCTTAAATTTTTTTTAAGTATCCGTGCATCGTGCTTTTGTCTTCATGATGTCTGGTACTGTCTTAATTATTTTGGGTTCAATTAACGCTTTAGTATGCTTCTTCCAAGAATGGCCATATCATTCGCTTATGAGCTGTTCTGTATTGCACATTTTATCAGGTAAGAAAAACAAAACCACTCAAATAGATAATTCTTTTAAAAAATATTTCTTTTTCCTAATAAAATCAATAATAATTTAAACTAAATTGATACATATGTATATGCATTTTCATATGCATATTTTTTTTTTTTTTTTGATTAAACATTAATTTTCTTTGAATAAATTTTAGAAAGTTTTATGTGGTTCTTTCTTTTTTTTTTTTTTTTTTTTAAATTTAAATTTATTGTTTTCTTTTTTTCTTGAAATATTTCTAGGGATGGCAAATTTTGCATGCATAATTGTTTACATGGCTGCTGTTTCTAAAGAAGTGGGCAATAAAATTTATGCTGCCACTAAAATGGATGATCCACTTTTTCATTACTCGTATGGATATTCATTTATTATGCTTAAAGTAAGCTTGTCATAATTTTTATATATAAAAGAAAAGAGGAAATTAAAAATTCAAATTTCAAATTTTGTGATTAATTTTATCTTTAATTTCATATATTATGAAAGAAGAAAAAAATGCAATTTTCTTTTCTGTTTTCTTCTTTTTTTTTTATTATTATTTTAGATTTCATTTTTGGGAAATGAATTAGTTGCATTATTTTCATTAGTTGTTTACATGGCCAAACGTGATGAACGAATGTTTAACAGATATCAGATAAGGTTTCTTCTTATCACTATTCTTTTTTTTTTTTTTTTTTTTTTTTTAAATTTCTTTCTTCTTTTTATAGAATGTAAATACTTGCCTAAATTTTACTGCTTATAAACTTCATCGATTAAACTTTTAATTTTTCAAATTCTTTTCATGAATCTTAATTATAGCTTAAAAATAACATAGTTCTCTTTGCAGAAATCTCAAACATAGCATATAATTTATAAAATTAAATTTACAGCTGTGAAACCTCGAATTAATTAGAATTACAATTTTTCAAATCTACGGCCTAAAGTCGGGTTTTTAAAAATTTATAACTTAAAAAAATCATCGATTCAATTTTTAAAAATCTTTTGGTGTGACTAATTTTGATTTATACATCCACTTAATTTTACAAATTTAGGACTTTAGACTGTTCAAATTCACAATATGGAATTTCTGTTTCTGAATTTCTTGACTTCGAAAATTCTCAAAAGAGAAAACTGAGCCTTTACGATTTTTAGATCTCTAATAGCTAAGGCATGTGAGAAAGATCTGTTCAAAACGAACTGTTCTCGGCAACATATGAGATTTCATCGATCAATTAGGTACTTTTTTTTTTCCTCTTCATTAAGGATGATTTTTTGAAGTTACAAGAAGTGAATGCGACCCTTCTGGACAATGGGTTCCGGCCATCCGTGCCGGAAATGTAACGAACTTCCAAGCACATTGTCATGTTTCCAAACATGAAATCAAGAAAATTCCAGGACTGCATCGGATTTTTTAAACAGTGAATGTTAGTGGTCCACGTCCATCAAAAGACCGACTGCCATTGCTGGTGTACTAAAACAGTAAACAAAAGAAAAAAAAAAAAAAACGGATCAACTGGAACTTGGAGGCTGACACCTCACATGACTTCCGAATTTGCATCTTTTTTTTCGGGATCAGTTTTTTCATTTTGTTTAAAAACGATTAATTAAATGGCTCGAAGAGATTTTAAGATGCTTTTAAATGAAACTATATAAAATTAGTAATCAAAGATTATTAATTTCATTTAATTTTAGGAAAAAAACTATAAGTGGAAAATTGTTTTATTTCAAGTTATTGTACTGGTGTTGCAAACTGTGTTGCTAATAAATGATTGACATTAGATATTTAATGGCTATTTAATATAGTGGTTATTATCAGAAATGAATCAGTAATGATTACAATTTGATTGTTCTGAAGGCTAATCTAATTTTTATGAGATTACTCGTAGCAACATCAGCAGTGAGAATTACCTGATCGGGAAGTAATTAATATGAGGAAGCATATTTCACCGAAAGATTTGAATAGCAATTGTAATTACTACCTTTTCCTTTTCTGATAATTATTATCATTATCAAATGATAACTGTAAAATACATGTAACATATAAACGCAGTAGGGACCAAGTAATTATCACATCAATAGAGGATATCAGTGAAATATGATGCAATATTGCGATATCTTAATTGCATCTAATCATTATAATAACAAAACACTCAAATTTAGCAAAATTAAAAACATATGCAAAATTAAAGGATTACAGACTACCGGTTTTAATGGTCACTGCAAGGATTCAGCAAATGTTGCAAAATTGGAAAATGAATTTTAATTGATACTATTCACAAACAAAAAGAAAAATACCTGATTTTCATGATTTTTTCCCTTACCCTATCTCTCCCCCGTATCTTCCCGAAAAGACAACAGTGATTTAGAGGGAACTGAACATACTTATCTCCATTCAACGTTAAGTTTGCTTGGAATTAAATTCATAAATTTTATTAAGCTGGATCATTGATCACTTCCCTACATTTAATCCATTTGTAGTTTTCAATACTTTTTTCATAATTTTCAATCACTTAAAACTGTTCCAGTAGAACATAAGCAGAAGACGTCAATAAGCGAAATGCTGATATTTCAAATGCATACTAATCAAATTTAGCAAAGAAAATTTTCAAAATGTTAATTTTTTCTCTTCATCGAAAAGGAAAAAGAAGAAAGGAACACAAATGGACGTGACGTATTTATGATTTTGGTTTTAATGAAAAATGTGTTGGTGATAAGTGGCTTTTCGGGAATTTCGCGTTACTTTTGCTCGTTTCATTCGTTCGACGTCCTGCAGCAACGATCGAAAAAACACACAAAACTGCATAGCATATCTGATCAGCCTAAAATAATTTCCATTATAAATCTGAACCTTAATGTTAATATAAATCTCAATCATGTTTGCACATATCCTAATATATGCAAAATGCCAATTTCATCAATTCAATTCAAAATTTTCATATTATCAAAACAGACAACCTGATGGGAGTGAGTGGAAAAGTAAAATACACTAATATCACTAACATTAATCGGACATATTTTGTTCGTGTATTCTATTGATTCATAATTAATTACAGTTCGACAAAAATTATTAGCCATCGATTGAACCGTTTGAAAGAATTTTACTGGATGTTGAATTTACGCTTGATGCAGAAGCAATATCAATTGCCTTATGATCCCGGGTATCTGATGATTGTTCCGTGTAGCGTACGGAAAATACACGATGTAATACCCATGCAATTTGTGATGCCTGAATCATGCAAAAAAAAAAAAAAAAAAAAAGAAAAAAAAAACAACAATAAATACAACAACAACAATAACAATAATATTTAATAATAATAATAGTAATAATAATAATATTAATACATAATAATATTATAATAATAATAATATAATAATAATATAATAATAATAATAATAATAATAATAATAATAATAATAATAATAATAATAATAATAATAATAAAGAGTAAAAACAACCAACAACAATAGCAATAAAGGTGCTACTTTAAAATAAATAAATACTAACAAATATCCAGAGTACATTACTGAAATCAACATGCAGTTTGGTTACATTTTAGAAATTCCAGATAATAATCACTTTAAAAATTAATGCTGTGCGATTAACCATTTAAGTTCGATGATTACTGATAACGATAAGAAAGAACCAAGTTTAAAATACTTGTGACTTGAATGACAAAACAAAAAAAAACAACAAAAAGAATGGAATATTCATAGACATGCAGCAAACAACTATTTGCTATTGCTACTTAAAGGTATGCAAATCTGACCGAATCAGTAGGATTGCTAACTAAAAAGTAAGTAAAGTTAGAGGAAATCAGATCACGATCTGTACCTGAAGGAAATTTTAAAAATATACTTTCGAAATTTTATATTTAAATCTTACCATTTGCGATAAATAACGCCGTTGTATCAGTTCATTCTTCTTACGATCTATAATATATAATGATTTATGTATGAATGAACTGAAAGTATTTAAGGAAAAAAAATTTCTGCTCTTTGAATTTTCATAAAAATTGGACAGATGAGAATTGTCCTTTGCCTACGACCTGATTATCCCAATGGTGAAGCAAGACTAAAGGATACTGGGATAAAAAACCGATGGAATTTAAATAAATTAAAATGAAGTAATCACAAGATTACAATATCTTTTGCATCCTTTATTCATATCTACGAGAGACAGCAGCAACTTAAAAAATTCGGTTAATTCACAGATGACCGAAAAAGCAAAAAAAATTACTGGATATTTTTACTTGAAAAAAGCTTACCGTATTCTTCGAGAACGAATACATTTCCACCAAATGTGTTACATTTCTTGATGTTACTCAATTCAACAAAATGCTTAAAACAAACCGGAAATTAGGAAGGTAATTTTTTTTAAAAATATACAATTTGTTAACATTTCTTGAATTTTTACAACAATAGATATCATTACCTGTCTTTCCTCGAAAAGCAACGCTATACCATCAATTCTCACTTGCAACAATCCACCTTGATTTGATTCCATATCTTGAACTGGAAATTCACCACCCAAATCTCGTCCAGATAGTGTAACTTTGCCTCGTACTGCAGCTCGTTCCATTGCTTCCTTCATCGCAGTATACAATTCACGACACTAAAAATTTAGAAAAAAAGACTGAAAAATTAATAGTTAAAATAATTACTAACCAAGATTTCAGTATATTATATATGCGGAAAGAAAGTATATTAGGAAAACAAATTATTTGAAATGATGCTTATCAAATCTAAATTTTTACATTATGTTTTATCAAACAAGTCTCAACCATAATAATTCTTCTGGTCTATAAAGTTGAAAAAAAAAAAACGTCTAATGCATAAGTGTGTATATAAAATACTTCAGTATAACCTTTCTTGTATAAAATTTGTGCATGTGTACTTTTCCTTCATGACGTCGCCATAAGCATAGAACACGTGTTTTAGGTGAGTAAGTCATATTTACTATACGTTCATACCACCAACGTTCCGTGATAGCACCTGTTACTGCACGAAGTACTACTGCGTCATCGCATACCTAAAATATTGAAAATATTTTTTTTTAAAAAAAAAAGGTACCCAAAATTAAACTTGAGAAAAAATTACAGTAACATCATAGAAAAATTACTTACTATTTTGAATGAGGGAATATAATAAGTTAAGTCTTGAAATTTCAAAAATATGGAAGGATTTTAATTTAATTTTCATTTACTTCCACAAACATCATTGGATCTTGTGCCGTAGCTCCTTCATGAACAGTAAACGATTGTTTCTGAATAAGGCGACTTCCGAGCGGTTTTAAAGGTATTCCATTACTTTGCTAAAATCAAATGTTCCAATTAATCACAGTTATAATTTCGATGTGACAGATGAGTTTAATTAGAAATTTCTAAATGGCTTTTCTCGTCATTTACTCCATTTAAAAAAGGATTGATTCCTGAAGAAAGGATAGAAACTATCAAATTCTTTTTAATTAATCTATTATTATATTAATTAGCAGTTAGGCATATTGATATGAAGGTTAAATAAAATAGAGCATAATTTCTAATACATACGGTTTTCGGAAGATCATCCAGCAGCTGATTGATGGTTTTTGAATAAACCAATCCAATATGAGCTTTACCTAACAAACGTCGTATTTTCTGAAATTTGGTCTGAGTTTTTAAATTTAAGTTACTACAACATAACTAAACTAATGTAACGATTAAGCAGATTAACTGATATCAGTTCAGGCCACCTACTTAAGCACATTTTACCATGATGAGATATCGGTCACATCATACATCGTAAGACAATCTCCTTAAGAAAGTTCAAAATACAAAACATTAAATCACTTCGCTGATCCACTAGACAGTAGCATAAAAATTATAAAATTTAAAAGCAAATCGATAGAAACAAAGAAAAAAAAAACGATTCTAATTATAATTAAAGAAATACTACCACAGAAAATGTTAGCAACCTAAAATTATTAATAGTCAGAAATTTCTCCCCCTAATAAATAATTAATTCTAAATGATAAGGAATTTTCTTCTCTCTCTCTCTTCTTTTTCTTCAATTTTAAAATAAACAAAAAGTAAACCTGTTGAACAGCTCGTTGACCAGCACCACACATAATCATATATGCTGTTAAATTATGAAGTAATGTAGACAGAAGGTGATCCTCGTCTAATTCTAAACGTCGTTTCTCAGATTCCGACAAACTACAATAACGATCAATCATTTCACATGGTTCTTGATCCATTCCTATGATATCTCGTTCCTGTGCGACGACATCAAAAAATGCGTTCTCCCAAAAATCCATCTTTTGCCAGAGCGGATTCGGTGAAGGCACTGAATAAATTTTTATAAATGAAATTTATTGAAATGTTGAAGTAATTTGGATTAGAAAAGCAATCATTTTTTCCTTTTCTTAGTATTGATCAAGTTCATTACTGCAGTACAATCAAACGCGGTGTACAATTCTTCTTAATAGATTATGAGGATAAATGTTTTCACGAACATATTTGCTGTGAAAAATGATCAGATAAGCAGTTGGTATTTTATGATTTTAGAAATATATCGCAGAACAAAACTGAGTCGAATAAGTTACTGAGTTAAAAAATTTTAAAAGTAAATCAAATATTACATATCAAATCTTGATAAATGAAATGCCGAACTGTTTTTACATCAGATGAAACACGTGAAGACGTTGAATCAAAAGACAAACTATCTGGAGGATGTAGATGAAGGCGTGATTTCTAAAAAGAACCGTTGATTAATTATATTCATTTTGCAATGACAATTTCAAATTTACATGCAGATTTAAAATGAATTGAATAAATTAACAGTCATTTTGTCTTTATTGAATTCCAATTATTAGATTGAAGCCCATGTTATATATTTTTTGCCTGTTAAATATTCGATTTCACTGAATAATTAATGGAAAGACAAATAAAACATTTTTCAAATTCAAATATTTCTAAAATCCAAGAAATATTTCGCAATGAGAAGATTCATCATATTGGCAATAAACTAACAAGAGTTGAACTGAGTGATGAACGTCTGGATGTACTTATACTACTTTCCATCTTATCATCTGGATTAGATTTCAATTCCGAATTTTTCTTTTCAGATGAAATGTTATTATTTGTCTTCGTTGCTTGCTCGGAATTTCTAAGTTGTACTGACTGCGTATCAACACATATGGTTTGCCGGGCAGTTGGTCGTGGCGGAAGTGGCGGTGGTGGACCAGAAGCTGAAATGTAAATTTAATGATTTATTGGTGATTAATTTCGATCTTAGATCAAGTAAGAGAAAACACCTCGGATATTACAGAAAATGCTCGAATATAATTTTGAATATCTGGTGAGAGGTCTGACTTTAAGCAACAACTTACGTAATACGATTTCATACGTTTCACGAGAACTACGTGGTGGAATGGATGGCTTATTGGCTTGGCATACAGGTAACGGTATAGTTGGTGGTGGAGGTGGGATCGGAAATTGTGGTGGACGTGGAGGGGGCGAAATATCGTGTTGGTGTCGTTGCACATCATATGATGATGAGGATGGAGTATTAAGCTGAAAAAAAAGTTCTTTATTTCTCAACATATCACATTTAACTGAAAGAAAAAAGTCTTACTGTAAACTTTCTAAGTAAATTTTATTCCACTTTCGATTTTTTTTTTTTTTTTTGAAAAGCAATAAAGGAGAAATTTACCAAACTTCCGGAAGCACTCGGCGGTGATGCCATCCCGCTCTCTTTTGTCCAATAATGAGAATGGGCAATTTCAAGCACATGAAACAGTGAAGCTAGGCCATTGGAACCGGACGAATTATAGGAATATTCCAGGCCAGCAATGCATGTTTGCAAAGCTTTCAAATATCCTTTATATTGATTTCGTGTTAATTGCTGAAATTGGTATTTATGCGGTCTAGTCAAATTCCCTTAATCTTTCGGCCTAAAAGTATTCAAAAATTTAAAAAGAAAGAGAAATGGATTTTTGAAAAGTTCAATTTACCATATCTTGCATGAATTCATCCTCGAAATGCTGCACATCAAGACCAAGATTTAACTTTGAACAAACAAGTTGCCTTAAACTTTCATCTTCCATTAATCGTTTCAATTTCGGATATGTAAATACTCCAACTCCTTGTCCAGCTAAGATTTGATCACATATTTCGCGAACAACTTGTTGATTCTTACTAAATTATTTCATCAAATCAATATCATTATGAATATCAGGCTAAAATAAGGAAATCCAGTTTAACTTGAACAAAGATTGCAAAGCGCTATCATATTTTCGAGAATTTTTTAATTAAACCGAAAGAATTTTTTCACATCTTTATTAATAAAAAAAAATCATAATTTTTAACCATTTAGTTCAAAGATGAGGGAAATAAATGATTGTTGATATGGCATATTTCATATATAATCCTATCCTAATTAACATGGAAACACAGTACCAACGAAAAATGTCCCATTCCAAGTAAGCAATCAAATAATTTTAGGGAATTTTTTCTTTTTAAAAACTTACCTAAATACGATTAAAATTTTAAAACAAAAAACAAAACCTTTGTTGTGCTGCTGTATTGGTATTTTTACTGCCAATTACATTACTTTTTGTCTTTACAAGATGTTGGCTTTGTTCGACACGATTTGCTGCAGCTAAAGCAATCGGTCGTACCGCTTTATCGCGTATTGCTTGAGCTTTTGGAGCTGTACGATATAAAACCTGTAAAATATTTTATTCAAAACAAAAGCAAAATATTTGTTTGGTTGAAAAACAAACTCCTTTCTGATTCATTAATAATCCATATTGTATGGAATATAAAATGAAATAAATTAGGAAGAGGAGAGACAGGAAGAAAGAAAAAGAAAAGCTTTATCTAATATTCTAATTTATTGTTTTCTTCAGTTATATTCACTTACATCATAACAATCAAAAAAAAAAAAAAAAAAAGTGAAAATTTAGTGAATTCAAGATACAAGAAAAAAGATAAGACTTAATGGAGAAATAAACCTGATTCAGCATATCATGGCTTTTTTCAGCATAACCATTAAGTGCATTCATGAATTGTGGCCCAAGAACCTTCTCACCTGAATCTGCTAAATGAGCCAAACCCTATAAGCATGTAAATTTTTCAATACTTTCATTATCCAACAGAACAATTCACTCATTAAATAATCTAAGTGTGAAATAAATGAAATCTTGGTAGCATCAATATTTGCAAGGATATCGACTGCAAACCTTAATACTAGGCACTTTTAATGGTGATGTCTTGGAGGTTGTTGTACCAGTTGAACTTCCGGACTGTGACGATAGTCTGCGAGATGTTAGAGAGTGACGATCATTTACCGGTGTAGTTTCATTTAAAGGATGAAACGAGAAGTCACCCTTAATGATTGGATTATTTTAATAGAACAAAAAAAAAGTTTAATAAATATGGATTAAATACAGAATTTGAAGACTTCATATAAGAGTAGCAACCATCTCTTGGAACTTACTCTGCAATCCGATTTTAATGCCAAATTTTCCGCAAGTCTTGCAAAATCAGCTTCACTATCCATTGCGGATGTAGAAATTGACGAAGATGGCGTTGACCTGAAGTGTTATGTTAAGTAAAATAAAACAAGCGGGAGATAACAAAATGCATTGATAAAATAATTAATGATAATTTTAATCAGTTCATTACTTCGCGAAATTTAAACTAGCAAAATTTAAATTACCGTCCACTACTTGTCGAACTATCAGCCGAATGTATACTTTCACTTTTTGGAATAGCAAGAGTCAGTGGTTCCCTATAAACATTGTCTACTTCTCCAAGTGGTTTTGATGCTCCTGGAAAGAAATTTTAAGATTCTCCAAAGCAAGTTGTTTTAAATTTCAAAGAGTAGAAAAAAAAGAAAAGACAGTGAATATTCAAATTAATGCTTTAAATCCAATTTTCCAGTTCCACCGCAGACTATAATATTAACAAATGAAAAAATATCCGAAATTATTATATTCACTTTTCAGCCACATATTTTTTAGCAATATAATTACAAAAAACGTTTTTATCATTAAAAGTTTATAATTACCATTGGTAATTAGTTAACTAGCGATTACCAAATTGGCAAACTTTCGATTAGCAAACAGTTCTCAATCTTTCGATGGATATAAAAGAGATTAATTATTCTGAATCATTCATTTTGATCAATCTTTTAATGAAACTATCCGATGAATGATGAAAGAAAGGATTTATGATACCAATAGATATATCAACTTGATCAGGTGTATCGAATAGATCATCAATACTGGAAAAGCTTTCACCGTCGGTATTTCCAGCATCACTTATTTCATCACCATTTGAGTCTACAAAATAGATTCTATAAAGAAATCTGTAGAAGAAAAAAGGAGCTTCAGCACTTTCAACACTGAGTATATGGAAACAAACTTTAAATGATACTCACTGATATTACTGGTAGCCAAAAAAATTATTACCAATTAATAAAACGATATTAAATTTTTGGAAGCTCCCTTCTGTTTTATGCTTCCTACGTTTGATTGATAATACAGTAAGTTTGAAAGCGATAATTACCTGAAGCGCTGTTTTGTCGCTCCGATGCGACCTGTCGCCAAGCATCGATAAGCGCCGAATCGTCCGAATACACCTAAAAAAAATATACCCTTTCTTTGTATTCTCCACAACTATTCATTATTCGCTCTTCTGATATATCTTATTTAAAATAATAGTTTTCATCCTTTGATTAGTTAAAATATCTACGACTTTCTTCATAATTAGCCTAAATATTAATTACTTTTCTTATTTTCTTTTCTCTTGCTCGAATATTTTAACACTCAGACAAAAACAATCTCTTTTTTTTTTTTTTTTAATGATAAAAAGAAACAAACAGTAAAATGAATAGGCATCAAAGTTTCATTGAACCATTTCCCTTTATCACCAATTTGTCTTGGATCATCTGTTCCTGCCTGTACTCGTACATATGTTTCATTATGTGGGCATAATGAACATTCCGCAAAATATTCCACAGCTTGAGTTCTTAAAAAATTTTTTGATGCAAAGAAGGAAAAAGAAAAAAAAAAAAAAAAAAAATGGGAAATAAATTTGAAACAGTTTACCTTTTGATGAATTTTTACATAAAATTAAATTAAAATTCCTGAAATTTAATTAGGACTAACTTGCAAAGTTCAGAAATAAATCGCGTATATTGCGGACGGCTACGTAGGAATGATTCTGTTTGAAGTGCGACAACTGGTCGAGGATAAAGACGCAACGTACGTGTGTGCTCACAGAAATTTGCAAATACATTTGCACTATTAAAAAAACGTATCTAAAAATTGACCAAATTTTGATTAATTGGAAATACTTTCGAATTAATTAAAAGAAATGATGATAACAAACCATGGCAACACGGACGGCAATATCAACAACGTCACTATCTAATGTATAATTAGACGCAATATTATCATTATTTTCCGATTCCATTTCCGGTACATTCAGCAGTAATTTACCCAATGATTCCCGTAAACTATCCTGAAATATTACATGAAAATTATCACCATTATTAAATATAAAATCATCATTGATAATTATAACCTTTAATTCGGTACAATCAGGTTCTGGCATATCAGGTATGCTAATTTCATCAGGTATTAATAACTGATTGGTATCAAGATCGACAACGATAACATCACTTGGTATATCAATTGCTTTATGAGCGAAAAATGATGCTGGCACACCGATTACGAATGGTGTAGGCGCATAAAGTAACTAAAAAATATTTAATTTTTTAGAACTTTAATTTTTATGAAAATATTTTACGAATATTTTTTCTGTTATAGAATTAAAGGAAAAAAAAACGAATATTTTAAATATTTTTCAACATTTTCCATGAATTTAAATCATATACATCTATATATTCTATTGAATTTTATAATTATAGATATGTAATTATAAATTAAAAAAATAATATTTTGATGCAAATATATAATTAAAAATTAATATACCATATTTTGATATTTTTGACAATTCAAAATATTTTTTAAATTAATTTTCAATAATTTAATAAATTCCATCTTTTAATGAAGCAAAATTTTTTATGAATAAATATTTGAGCAATTATTATGTTCAAAATATTCCTCAACTTGACATATTTCACTTATATTCATTTTACAGCTTTTACTTTTTATCAGATATCAATGCGTAACAAAGGTACTATTCCCTTATAAATGACATAAAAAATTTTACAGTTTAATTTATTGCATTTCAATATATATATATATATACCTACACTAAAATGTGGCCGATAAATGAATATTATGGTATTCCTACTAATATCAAGAGAAAAGTTCAAATTTTATGAAATTTAAAAGTGATAATTAAAAATAATTGAAATAAACATACTTGTTCAGCTGATGGCATAAAAGACGGAAGTAAAGGTATAACCGGAAACATATATTCTAATGGATACATTAACGCAACAATTGCTAACACGCACATACTAACTGCATTATAATTTCGTGATTGTAAAACAACCTATGAATGAAAATAATTTTTTCAGTTTCATATGCGTTTTGCTAAAATAGATCGAGTAGAAATAATCAACTTGAAAATTAATTGCGATTAAGTCCTTAATCATTCCAAAATGAATTTAAAACGAAGCATTTATCATTTAAAATGAATTAATATTTAACTTTAAATTTTTAATATTTTTCTAAACTTTTACAGTTAATAATAATAAAATTACAGTACTAATAAATTACTGAACCTTTGATTCAAGCATTACAGCAGCCATAACTTTCATTGTTGTATCAACGCCGAGAAGTTCAAGGGGTAAATGTAAGGGAAAATCAACAAAAGAAAATCGTGTGTGGTCGGGAAGGGCGAATTCAAAAGTTGGCAAGACACTGGACGGTAGCACCTTGAAAATTAAATAAAAAAATTTATGGTTTATGTTAATGGATGAGAATTTATTAATTTATATTTGAAAAAAAAAAAAAAAAAACTGTGAGACGAATTTAAATTTAAAAACTGCAAGAAAAAGGATGATTTCAATGAGCCACTTACTTCCAAAAGTACTTTAGTTTTTCCTGGGACAGAAACTGGCGCACTTAACAACATCAAGATCCATGTTTCCAGTTCTCGAATATCCTGCATTACTCTCGGAGGTATTGGTTCTGTCCAACAACCCGTAAGTATTGCCCAAATTATATCCCTAAAAGATATAAGTGATAAAATAAACTAATAAAATAGACTACAGTGATAAAATAAAACTTATTATCAGGACTATACAGAAAGGAAAGAAATTATTTTAAGCTCCTACGAATTTTTTTTATAAATAAATGAAATTTTGGGAGAAGCAAAAGAAAGGATATTTTTTTTTTTTTGGATATTTGACAAAATTAAAAAGATGTTAATTGCAAATAGGAATTACTTGGAATATTGTCCATCTTCACTTAGTCTTTGGCTACAACCATCGATCAGTTTCTTCAATAATAACAATAATTCTCGAAATGTGGAAAGAAATGGATGATGGCTAATTAAGCATAAGCTTGTTAATGAAAGCCTTTGATCCAATCTGTAATAACGTTTTTACGGTCGATTTCTGCGATACTTCCACAAAATGTTACCTGAAAACCTACGTAAAATGGTAACAGCTGACAGGACAGGAGACATTTCCGGTTCTTTCAAATATGCCATAATCATAATGACTATGCTTCGGTTTGTTAAACCTAAAGAATTCCGAATAAATCCTATAAATCATTGTTTTTTTTTTCCATTTTCCTTTTCATTTTCTTTTCTTTTTCTTTCTAACAATCAAATCATTTAAATGATTAATGATTAACCTTTTATGCGAAGAACGATTACTAGACGCAATCCTTTTATCATCCGTGAATACCGCACGATTCCTTTCATAACTTTGCAAGAAATTTAAACAAATGCCATATCGAATTTTAGCCGAATCCTTCTCTGTTAATGTAAATACAAAACTGCTTGTTTCCCGATGTGATTGTGAATGCCGTGGTACTTCTGATTAAATTTTCACGAATAAATCATAATTATATTTAATTATTCAATAAAAAATTCAAATATTTGTCATTTTTTTTAAATGAACAAATTTATTTCATTTCTTCTTTTCTGTAAAATTTTTCAAAGAAAACCTTTTGTAATACACCCTTCAGGTTGACAAAATACTGTAACGTCAGTCGGAAGATAAAAATCCTTATGGTCATCATTTGGATAACGCCTTAATAATTCAGGTGTTGTCGCACTTTGTGATGTTGATGATGATGCATCATTAATACTAGTCTGAGATAAAAATTTTCCACGACGACGACCAACTATTACCTGAAAATTTTTTACTACAAATTATTGGAAATAATAATTATGTCATAATTATTACTGTCATTATTGTATTTTTCCGATAACAAATGCATTTACGATAAACAAAAGTTTCTAGTTGATAATCACTACTACTCAATGATAACCATTATTATTACACAACAAAAATTGTCCTGATTTTTATAACTGATAAGTGAAATATTTTTCGAAATTACACACTTGAGCAAAAATAAATGAAAATTTTAAAATTCAATGAATTATACATTAATGTTATTCAAAATTTATGATAAAAATTCATCAAAGTAATTTGCAAGTAGTTGAAAAATGAAATTAGCGCCAACATTTAAAATTTTTGTTGTAGTTTTATTTAAAAAAAAAAAAAAAAAGAACAGAAAAATAAACATACCAAATAGTCAATCAAGCGCGGGCAAAGTTCTTTGCCTTTATCATCCATTTGACATGATTTAATTAAATGACAAATTTCATGACAGGTTGCTAATTTTCGTCAAAAGATGAAATTTTATTGATTGTTTTATTTGTAATAGCTGAAGATTTCCCGATATTAATAAATAGCAATAGTAGCAATAATGAATAACAGCGATGACGATAGTAATAACAGTGATAAAATATTCGCTATTAACAATAATTATAATTACAGTAAACTTGAGCAAAATTTTTGAAATAGGAAAGAAAAAGAAGGAAGAAAAAGAGCGAATAAAACATTTAATCCTAATTCATTGTGAAAAAGATTTGGAAATGAATGAAAGCTTCTGAGCCAAGGAAAGAGAAATCAAGTATTTGAGTACTATTTAAGCAAATATTTTATTTCCTTTTTTTTTTTTTTTTTTTTTTTATTCTTAGCTCCAAAAGCCTCTTTCAGTATCATTGAGAACTCTATTGAATGAGCAAAATTTATTTTACTAAATACCATTTCTAAAAGTATCGGCAGAATTTGTGAAAATTATAGAAAATAAATCGAATAATTTGGTGATTAAATTTGGTTTAGTTTGAGAAACCTATGTATAAAAGTCGGTGTTAGCACTGATTTACGATACAATGATATGCGTGATATGAATTTGGCAGGGAATAAAAATTTTGTTTTGCTATTAAAACGTTGAAAATTTTTTCGCAATTAGACTCAATTCTTTTTTTCCAATTTTGTCCCTTTTTTGAACGACAAAATTATCCAATAGCTTTTTTTGTTTATATTAACGATAACATTTAAATCATTTTTCGAAAGAAACAAAAGAAGAAAATGTTGCTGACTCTAGCTGCTGTTGATTACTAATTGTTATCTATTAAAATTATCACTGAATTATCAATAATTTAAACTATATACTGCCTTTACAAAAGCTAATTAACATTTCTCTAATATATTTTATCATAAAAAGAAGGCTTGCCATAATTTATTTATTACCAATACATCCTAAGCAGTTTTCCATTTCCTCTTTCTGTGGCACAAATATGAAAAATAATTAGATTTGAATAGCTAAGAGGTTGATTAAAATAAAATAAATAATGAGAAAAACAATCTTTGTGGTTTTCCATAAACAAGATGTTCTCGAAAATGTTTCATTAATACTATCAATGGATTACAAAAGTGGACAATTATATGACTGCAATCAAATGATAAGATTAAATGAATTTTAATCATTATCACAACCATATCCTTTTAGATTCAGGTTTTTGAATATTATCAAACATAATTGCTAAGTGTGAATAATTACTTTGTGAACTTATGCAACACATCTCCCCTCCCTCACTGCTTAAAAAAATGAAGTAAATTTTCTTCAATTTTTTTTTTTCATCTATCGTATCTTTTGAATAGGAACGAAGATGAAGTCATTTCTTTCCAACTGTTACGCTTTCTAGCTAATGATTATACGGCTCATCCATGATAAATCAATCCATCGCAATGAAGCAAAGGCTTAAAATATTTCAGCCTTTTCAGGAAAGAAATAACAGTTTTCTGATGTGTGATAATCGATACATTTATAAATTCATCCACGTGTACGTACGTTTACCACAGCATGCGTATGTGTAAACATACGTGAATGTGTTTGTGTGTTGGCCTATATGTGTGGATGTTTGTAGTTGATACGAAATGTCAAATAAAACATTCATTACAGCAGAAATGTATTTCTCGACCAAAAGCAATTGAACATTTGTATGATGAAAGTAGCTGTTTATTGGGAATTCATTTTTTCAGTCACATTTCATCGAAATGTTGATTTAAATTATAGAGTTGAATTTAAAAAGAAAGGAATAGAAGGAAAAAAAAAAAAAAAAAGAAGAAAGCCAAAGAAAATTCCATTTCTTTGGCTTTTCTCGTTCCAACTTAAATATAGGAATGAATGGAAGGGCAAAAAAAAAAAAATGAGGTAACAGTTATGTTTCCTAGTCCAATTATCCATTTTTACAAACATTTTAATGTGAATTTCTGGCTGTCAAGCTAGAATTATATATGTATCATTTTGAACGGTTATCTTCCTGATAAGCGCAATATATATATACATATATATATCAGTGTTATCATTGGTCAACCAGAATGGATAATGATAATTATTATTAGCAATTTCGGTATTAATAATGTCGACGAAATTTAGAAATACAACTGGTTATTTAATTATGTGTTAATCAAACAAATATATAGTGCTAGCGGAAAAAATAAATGTGTGAATTTTTTCATTAGTAAATAAAAATAGTTAAAAAAAAAAAAAAAAGAAAAAAAGAAAGAAAGAATTCCAAAGCAAGAAATAAATTTGTGTTATTAAATAATTATCACCACAACTACTATTAATAAATCTATGGTTATTGTTTTTATTATAATAAACAATATATTTAAATTATTTTCAATAATTCCATTATAAAAATTATTACTGATAACAGTGTTATACCTACCAAGACTATTGTTTTTATTAATGCTACGAAAATACCAATATTATTATTATTATTTATAATTATTAATTGTTATCACTATTAACATTATTTTTTTTTTTTATTATTAGCTTATAATCATCACTATTACTAACAATTATCATTACTATTCACTTTTTTTTTTTTTTTTTGCTATTACTCATTACTAATCGTTGTTTATTATTACTTATTATTAGTTACTATTATTTATCACTGCTTATTATTATTATTTTTATCTACCTATATTTATTATTTATTTGTTATTTTTTTTACTCCAATTATTTCTGTTTTTATCGTTAATATTTATTAATTCTTATTATTTTTGCTATTATTGGTAATAATTTGATATTGTAACCATTAATGCCTTTATGCAGCAAGTAGAAACGAAAAAAAAAAAAACATCAGCTGACTGGGTTATGCACTTTAGATTATGAATGAAAATGTAATTTGGATTACCGAAGTAATTAAGATTGCTTTCCCTATACACTGAAAATATCAGCACGAAAACATTCTGATTCATTGAAGATCTCCGAAATATGCAATAACACAAAACTCTTAGCAATGGCTAATTAGTAAACACTTCACTTATGCGGTCCAATGAATTACGATGATAATTACTGATGATAAAGATAATAATAATCATGGTAATGGCATCATTAGGATCAAATCAACAAGTTATATAAATGTGTTATAAAAAAGAAACCAACAAAACTGAGAGGAGAGAATTGGATGGAAAATACGGCATAGCGGGAATGAGGAGGTACCGGGAAGTGCGAAATGACCGAGAGTCAGGAGTTGGAGAAACTTTCAGGGAAGCAAAAAGACAAAACTTGAGTGGTATGAGATGTGGAACTTAAATAAGCAACGGATAAATGGAAATGGGCAAGAGAAGCAGGAAAACAGATGACGTCTAAGGCCTATATTTGCTTTTATCGGTTTCGATCCATGCAACTCCCATATGTTCTGCCTTCCGCGGTATTTCATCCCTCGTTCATCCCCCGCCTCCCCGCGGCTTCTCTTCCGTCCCACTGGACGCATGGAAGATCTGTTCAAGGCATCCCATCCATCCATCAATACACCAGCCAAATAACCAACTCCTTCCCATCTCATCGATCATATACTATCCTACTTATTATGGCTAAGGCTAATATTGCTAATACTACACTGCTTGCTTAGTTTTCTTTCTAAACCAATAATATTAAATATAATCTCTCTATCTATGTTTCTCTCTCTCTCTCTCTCTCTCTCTCTCTCTCTCTGTCCATGTCTAGTCTGTGTCTATGTTTTTTAATGATGTAAAACATTAGTTTGTTCTTCGTTTTATCACTATTGATGTAATATTATCAGTTATTAGCAATTTCATCACTGTTAATAATAGTATTAATGCGCTTATGCATTAATATCAGTTCTTATCAGTACATCCATTATTGATAAATTAATAACAGTTATTATCAATTTATCCAACACTGATCCATGAATTACTATCATTTTATCCAAAATCCACAGATTCACATCTCCATTTTAACTTTTCTTCTCTCTTTTGCTCTTTTTTTTTTTTTTTTTTTTTTCCTTCTTTTCGCAAAAAAAAAAAGTAATGCCTTTCATTTTTATAAGTGATAATGTATATGTAACGTTGCTGTTCGGATTTTTCCTTTTTTTTTTTTTTTTTTTTTCTGCAGTTAATTTCAGAATTTTAATGTGAAAATTGAAAGGAAAAATTTTTATATAATGCATATATAATATGAAATGAATAATTTGAAAACATAAAATAATCTAATTCCTCGTAATCTATCCATTCATATTGCATTATTACACTTTAACATTTTCCTTTTTCCCCTCCTCCTTCCTTCTTTCGTTTGTTTTTTCCTCTTTTTTTTTTTTTTTTTTTTTAAATTTTGCATTGAATTTTCTCTTTTGTTACCGTGTTTTCGTCGCAAAATAGGATCTAACTGTGAAGGAAAGTAAGAAAAAAAAAAGAAGCTCTTAGCATAATTTTTTTCAGTCTATTCGCAATTTGCCTATCAGTTACCAAAAAATAAATAAATAAAAAAAAACAAAAATGAAAAAAAAAAATAGGCCTTCGTCATCCCGTTGAGCATATTTCATTGTATGCTCATTAAAACTAACAATAAAAAAAGAATTAAATTATAAAATATGAATTACTATTTAATTAATTGTAAAATGATAGTGCTACATAAAATTAATTAATTACCTTATTATTATTTTTTTTTTTTGCTCATGTATGGATAATAAAAAAAAAAAAAAAAAAAGAGAGATCTAATGTATCTTTTGGCGCAAAAATTAATATAATCCATTACTTTATTTTCGTAGGAAAAAATTTTTGCTACTGTTAAAAGCTCATGCATAAAGAAAAAAAAAAAACATTTCTCATTAATAATAATTAGTTACATTAATATTGAAATGAAAATATTCCAAAAGATTACTAAATAAAATTGGTATGGAATTTTCGCAAATTTCATCAAGTATGAAAAATTTATATTTATCATCAACAGAATATTAATATTATTATTGCTACTGAAATTTTCGTTTGGCAGCATAACAATAGTTTTTAATCGTTACACATTATTTGGGTCCTCCAACAAGATGAATCTCTGTTGCTCCATAATCATAATGGGCAAAAGTGGAAGTGCTGGATGGATTCAAATTTAAAAATGATTGCTATTTTGGAAGTCATTTTATTATTATGTTTTGATTTTTTCATTTCAAAATTTTTTTCCCTTATTTTTTATAATTCATAAAATTTGAAAAAAGTATATATATATATAAATATATAAATTTACATTTGCATATATATGAAATTTAAATGTGATTCAAAAATTTGAGCATCAATCTAGCTATGACATAGGAATGAGCACATGAAAAGGATATTAAAATTTTAAATAAAATTAAATTTCACTTTTTTCCATTCTTCTTCCTGAACTCTTAATCATTATTTAGCTTAAAAATTTCTAAATTTATTCACAACATTGATTTTGTGAACTTTTATTTATTTATTTCTCCCACCTAAATGCTTTTTCATTCGGTATGAAATGACTGGAAAAAAGAAAAGAAGAATTTCTAAATGTCTGAAGCATAAATAAATGAATCGTTAGATGCTAAACCTTGAACTGTAATTTTTTTTTTTTTTCATCAAAATTAATGCAAAATTACCGACAGAGAGAGAGAGAGAGAGAGAGACCAGTAGCTGAACGATTTAACCAATTTAATCCCATCCAATTTAACATAATAAGCAACCTTTGATTAACGATGGTACATTTTATATTGAAGATTGATGATTCATCCATTGCATTGCATAAGATAATAAATTGAAAAATTTTTGAAATTAAAAAAAGAAAAAGAAGAAAAAATATTGCTTTTTTTTTTGATTTCTTAAACCATAAAATTATGTATTTGTTACTCAAATATTTTCATTTCCATTACCACAATTTGTTTGAAATAAACTAAAAAAAAAAATAAGAAAAAAATTTGGTGCTAAAGTAAAATTAGCTTAATTTCAATACAAACTTTTCTATCGCTTTTTGAAAATATAAAAATATGTATTATTAACAATATCGAAATTCGTAGATTTGAGAAGAAAAAAAAAAAAAAAAAAAAATGAACTCGAAAGATATTTTGAGGGTAAATAAAAAAGAAGGAAAAATTATAGGAAAATTAAAAAAATTAATTAAGCAATTTCTTTCTTCCTTCTTTTTATTTTTTTATTTTTTTTTTTTTTTTGAGAAATACCATTATTTAAAAGATATGAAAATTAAAAAGTGACAAAAAATTAAAAGACATAAGAATTTTGCTCTTGAAATTTAACAAATTTGCAATGATTATTATTTGGTTTTTAAATGAGATGGTATTTAAAGTTTTTTTTTTTTTNAGAATTTTGCTCTTGAAATTTAACAAATTTGCAATGATTATTATTTGGTTTTTAAATGAGATGGTGTTTAAAGTTTTTTTTTTTTTTTTTTTTTTTAAAATAATGCTAAAATAGAAAATAAAGAAAACATTTTTCGGACTGTATGATTCCCTTGAGATTACTGCAATCGAGACAGCTCTGCTGATTCTCTTTTAATTAATAAACGTTTGCATTTTCACTTTTTTCTTTTTTTGCTAAAATTGATGTCGAAAGCACTCAAAATATCACTACCAATCTAACAGGATATATAAATTAGCCGGAGAGTAGTCAAAGAGTGTTTCGTGATATTTTGGGAAGTTATCACCAAAGTTGAATTAGAAGAGATTGAATTAAAATTCGAATTTCAGTGAATGGAACTTGGCGAAAAGCAATCTATTAATTACTTATGAATTTCAAATTTGCTTCAAGTTTTCATTAACTTTCTTGTCAAAAAAAAAAAAAAAAAAAAAAAAAAGGAAAGGAAAGAAAGTGTCAGCTCACTCATAACAGTATTCCACCCATTTGAAATGAAGGAAAAAACACTTATATGAAGTGATGGCCATCAAGTGTTTGCTTTTCTTGAATTAATTATTTGGAATTTCTAAAATTTCATTTAAAAAAAAAAAATCATAAACAACATTCTTTAATTTAAGTAAATTCTGTTAACTTCCCCAAATTGAAATTTGATAAATCAATTTTCGGAAAATAAACTAGATTTAAATGATGGTAAAAATGAACTGTTTTTCAGCTGCCGAGAAACAATATGCTAATTTCAATTAATATCAAATTGAAAACTGGAAAAATCTTTGTGATAAGAATTAAATGTAAATGCAAAATATAAAAAAATTATTGCAAAATTTATCAGTGTCTACATAAATTGGGCCAACAGTGGCCAGATATTAATTTATAATTTCTCAATTTTTGTGAGAAAAAGTTTACTACTTTTAGAATAAATAAAGAAAGATGTAAATCAAAAAAACTCAATAATTATTTTAACTCCATTTATAGCAAAGTAACTGGATCTATGAAAAGGTATGATAACAGGTGTTTACTCAGTGCTAATTTGATTTGTAAATATGTTATATTTGAATTAATGACAAAATCAAGACATGTTAATTAAAAATTCAAAAGCATGACCATTTTTCCTTCTTTTTAAAATCCAATTTATCCAAATAAACATAAAATAATTCCGATCATTGAAGTTTAAAAAAAAAAAAAATGATTTTTAATCTAATATCTCATTTTATATTCAGTTAAATATTTTTGCTGCTTTATTTATTTATTTATCTCTTTTTTTTTTTTTTTTTTTTTGGAAGAACTGAAATTGTGCAATATTTTGATATTTATTAAAGGCAATATCAGTGAACATACTAGTCGTAAAAATAAGAAAAGTAAAAAAATGACTTTATTAATCATTTAAAAGAATTAATGAAAGAACATGAAGAAAAAAAATAATAGTGATTTCAGATTTCCCATCAATTAGTGTGTGATAAATTTGCTTAAAAGAAGGAAAATTAGAGACGCTTCCTTTACTGATAACAAACAACTGATAATAAACAATAAATGCTAGGATCAGTTTCATCATTCAATACAGTTCAAATTAAATTATATTTCATTAAGGTTTCCAAAAAATATCTCGAGAAAAAAAAGTATTTTTATGCATCCAAGCTCTTGATTTCTAATATAAAGAACTTTTTCATAAACTTAGTCTTTTTAAACGATGTCGGTAATCTATTAAATGACTGTAATAACACCTTAGAATTAGATAATCATTAATAAGTGATAAATAGTGAAATAGACATGGAAGTTGCAAGATTTACGTGGGAAATACTTTACTAGTGAAATAGACTTACGGCCGAGTTTGAAATGATTTCAAAAAAAAAAAAAGATCCTGAATTCACATAACTACAATACTAAAAATATGTTGAATATTTAATATGCCGCAATATCGGACATTTGCTGAATGTAATTAGCACTCGATAAGTGATTTAATCGAAAAATTAGGAAAGAAATGTCACGCAATTTTCACTTACGCAACTTACGTATACTTTCCATATTTATCACTGCTAGAAAGAAATTGCTAGATATCAAATTTGTTGACTTTCCAAAACAAAAGAAACTTCTCACATTGTATTAATCTAACAGTAAAGAAAGATAATTCTCAAAGTTCATCCCTATAATATTACATAAATCATTCGAAAGCATTTTTTTTTTTCACTTATTTGTTTATGTTAACTTACCGCATAATTCAACTTGTCGCTTTTTAATTTTCAAATCTGAAAGGACCTAAAAAAAATCTTTGAGAAAATCTTCTTAATTAGAAAAATTATTTCATTTACTAAGATGCTTTATGAAAACACAAAACAATATCACTATGTATGGTAGAGTTTATGCTTTTTATTCCGAAATTAAATTGAAATTTGTCAAATACAAGAGGTGTCAAGGGTCATAAATAAAAGCAGTGCAGAAATTTTAAACTCTTCAAAATAAGTGTCCCAGCTAATAGCTAAAATGCAAATATCAATGTTTGGAATCTATTTATTAACGATATCAAAGGGTAACGATTGAGATAATGAATTGCACAGTGACACAGCTCGAGATCAGTGTAATAAGTTGGCGAACTGGTTGTTTTGGTCTAGTCTAAAAATCTAAAGGACGAGAAGCAGTAGTGGAATGCTGAAAGAGGAAGAGGATTAGAGATCGATGGATTCAAGGAAATGCATATATTAGGGATTGAGAGTAACAAGTTAGTGGTATAATTTGAGAGCAAAAATAAAGATTATTAGAGTTTGTAATTTAGCTTGCTATTAGGCGGTGGGATATTTTCCTAATATTGATATAGTTCTGTTGTTGAGGATATTTTAATCGAAAAGATGACAGGGAATGTTTGGGAATTATAATGAATAATAGTGTAATTTTAGTTTTAGCGGTAGCTGGAATGCTAATACCATCATTTGAATATCCTTTTAGGATTAGAAAATTCTGATAAATACTGTGAATACTTTAAATAAAATAATAATTTCCATCTATATATAGATGGAAATTATTTTTTATTTTATATATATATAAAATTTATATTATATATATATATATATAAAATAAATATATATATAATATAAATATATATAATATAAAGNTTATATTATATATATATATAAAATAAATATATATATAATATAAATATATATAATATAAAGTATATATGATTAGTATATATATATATGATTAGTATATCATGTATATATATGATTAGTACTGGTATTTTTGCGCATTGGTAGTGTTTGATAGTTTTGTTTGGCTTCGTTTGTAATCTGCATTCTTACATCTAACATTGATTTGTAGTTTTGAACTTTTTGCGCTTTCACATTGAATGCGGAAGGGATATGATTCAATTATTGTATCATATTTTTCAGGATTAAAGATGATACTTTTGTTTTATCCTGGAAAGGATGATCAATTTTATTATTTCAAGGTATTATTTGCCCGTCGTGAAATGTATTTATCTGATATTTCTTGTTTGTTTGTACATTTTCCAGTGTTCATTTCGAATGATCATGACTAAGTTTTCTGAAACTGTGCAGTACTTTGAGTTAATTTTCACTGGTCTTTACTGGTATAGTTAAAATTTATGCTTAGATTTGAACTTTTCAAAAGTTTTGCCTTAAAACACGATCTCTGTCATACTTGACGTATGCTTTAAGTAAGTTGAACACAATGGTTTATATAACTATATCGTGAATTAATTCGAGACCATTTTATATATTATAATTACTGTGCACCACCATATATGCACTGTTAATTTACCATATGTGGCAATAGTTGGCTCAGAATTATGGCTCTCCCTGCTTTCAGATATCAGAATGCTAAAGTCGCAGTAGCAAAGCAGCTAAAATCAGAGTTATTTAGAATTTCACAATGATATTTCCGACAGTAATGTTATCGATAAATACTATAGCATTATATTTAAAGCAGTCGCGTCCAATTTTTCGAATTGGCTTATGCGTAATTCTGTTAGGTTAGTTTGACATGTGTTTTTTCAAAATAGATCTTGGGATTTTACACATTATTTCAATTGTTGGTTTCTTTGTTAACCACTTATTCAGTAGAAATTGTATATATATTAAGATATAAATCGACATTGTATCATCCTTTCAGAAATGTCGCTTTGGTGAAGAAGTGGTTTTTTTTTTCTTCGAAGTATTGTTGAGCACTTATTAGTTGCCATCCATTTGTCTATTATTCTTATTTTTATAGGTGGAATTTTATCTCTTTCTGACGTTATTTTCAAATTCTTTTCACTGACTGGTAATGATCTGGTGAGATTTGAATTGTGGCGACTTTTTACGCATTTTATCGTCGAGACTAATGTTTTCGCCTTAGTTTTACTTCTATGGAATCTACAACAAGTGGCATCGTTGATCGAGCCAAACTGGGGCATGTTCGAGGCGATTAAATATTTAACCCTAGTTCAGGTCTAATTTATGCTCTGCTCTATTCGGAAAGCATGATTAGTTTGCTATATTGATTAAATAAGTGATACTGAATTGAGTTGAAGTGAAGTAAGTTGATTTTATATATATACTAATTCATCTGAAATCATGGATAGAAATCTTCTTATAATATTGATAGTTCCACCTTATAGGTTGGATCGTCACTTTTAATCGCTGTTATATCATTACTAACTTTTGTCATCGCAGTGAATGATACCTTCTTTTTTAATACCTATATATTTGGTTTACTATCAGCATGTTCCGCAGTTTGTGTTGCTATAAAACAGGTGAAGGGGTTGAATTTTCGTTAAGATTTTCGAAGCATTTTCGAGGCTTATTTCTCTTTAGGCTGCCATTCGTGTTTCAGGTCAGAATTTTTTCTTTTTTGGTGAGGCGCTTTTTCAGCGTATATTATTCACTTAATATTGTAGCTTTTCCTAGCTTAGATTTATTATTGCGTTTGGAATCTTCTCCATCGTTCAACCACACAGTTACCTTTTTAGTATCTACCGGACTCGATACTGCTGACAACGCCAATTGGACGCATTAAAAATACCCATCTTCCATTTTGTGTTGCAGTCAGCGCATCGTTCCTGGTTGCATTCGGCCTTCTTCGCTGGGTTTCAATACTTCAAATTCTATCCGGAATTCAATTAAGTTGGATTTATTTGCGGTTTTTGCAACCGCATGATGCTGGTGAACCGAGAGGTGACCCCAGCGAACATTTTGCATGGGCAACGTATGTCACGTTTTTTTTTTTTTTTTTCTTTTAAATCACAGTGCTGTGATTGCAGTGCTAGAAGGCAAATAAAGAAAACTGAGAAGACTTATCTTTCTTTACGTCAGATCGTTTTATTAATCACCGGAACATAATTTGATAGTAATACAACTCCGGGTAGACACTGCTAAGGTGTGCGTTGAAGTAAGCTGAAACGTCAAGTAGCTTCTCACTCTATACGTTAAATTGCTGTATTCACTGTTTGTAAGATTTTTAGTTCGAATTGCATGAAGCAGTTGTATGACCTGAATTAATCACTGCTTTTTCCATAAGATATATCTATGAATTGGTCATTCTTTACTGAAGTGGGTTCCACAATTCCTCTCATATGAAATTTTAAATAAAAAATTGTAATCATAGGATCTTGAGAAATAATTAAAAAAGGCTCCTGTTGTTCTGTCAGCTAAGATCTGTTTCATTTTTTAACGGTTTTCAGTCTATTCCCTTCGAAATTACAACCGCTAATGAGAGTATTATCATCAGCAGCTTATACTTGCCTGATACATATGCACCTGTGTAAACCAATGGCAAGACATATCGATCTAACACGACTTGATTCCGTAAATGTAATTCTTCCTGGCTTGCAGACGAAAGACACGGAAAGAAGGCGGTAAGCTTTTCTTTCTTAATTCCTAAGTTTTGTGTTTTTATCATTAACTGGCTTGGTAATGTTGTTGTTGAACCCTCTTATGTCTTTTTTTCTTAATTTCTCGTTTCATCCTTTGTCATCTGAGCAGTAGCAGAACCTGATTTATATTGCATTTCTGTTTGCTCTGTTTTAATAAGAAAGTTTAAGGCAGAAGGCCCTGCGTGACTTAACAGAACGTTTAAATAGAGCGCAGCAGACCGAAACAGGTTTGTGGCCAGAAATGGAAGACGTTGAAGAAAGTGTAATAGTGCATGATATTTCTGCAGCAGAGCAACAAGAGAAAGCAGGAAGTGATTCAGTTAGTATTAAATTTCAGTTTTATACCATAAATTCGTCTAACTACGTTTTAATTTGTCTAAAAGAATAAATTAAAGGAAATCCAGGCACTGGTATCCTTGTTTACTTTATATCTGACAGAAGATCTGCTGCATGGGATAACTATGTGGTTCAGTTCCATCTTACGAAATCATAAATAGAAGTGTAGTAGTTTTTGTGGACGCAAGACCATTTTCTGTTTTGAAATTATTTCATCAAATTTTGAATTTCTTGCGGATTTTTTTGTAGGTACTTTTAATTGATGAAGTGAATGCTGGTAAAGAAAAAGGCGAGACAGCAATCTGAAATATATAGTTCTGAATAGGTCCCGCTATCGACAAATATTCAATTCTTCATCAGGTTCTGTTATCGACAGATGTTCTGTTCTTCATTAAACTTAAAGCTTAATGATCCTGAAAGATTGGAGAAGTTAACTAGTTGTGTTCTTTAGTAACAGTTTCAAGGAACTGTAACCACTTTGGTAAAATGGTTGGTGCTGAATTCAAAGCTGGAAATTTGCCTCTGGAGCGAAATGTGGAAGATAGGGTTGATTTTTAAATTGCATCTGAATTTCTTTATTCATCGCTACTGAGAAGTTGAGTTTATGGTGCTGATAATTTACAGCTATGTTTATAATTACTGTCAACTCCTTCTGAAATTTCCATTGGTTTTTGAGAAATAATAAAACTTTTATTACGTTCTCAGCAAATATCGGTTCCTACATGTTTTCTCTATAACTACCGAAGAAGCACTTTTGAACATTTTCTGATAGTGATTCCAAAGATATGAAATTGGTGACTTTTCCTATAGGACAGCCTCATTTGTAAAGCAAGTAGTTCCTTGTGAGTGGTATTGTTGAATGAACCAGATCATTTTTTTAATACGGCACTCCACAAAATGTTATTTTGACAGTTTCCTATAGCCTCATTCATGTCTGTACGACCTTACTTTCATTTACTGCATTTAAACTGAGGAATTTTTGATTGCCAGATACTTTGCGCCATGTTCAATGCTAAAATTAAGTCAAATATACCAAAGCTATTCCTTACCAGGCCATAATTTGGCAAGTCATCCTAAAACAGCATTAACAAACAGAACAGTGGAAGAAACAGGACACTTATAATCGTTCACGGTACTTTCAGTTCTTCAGCCGTGTTTTTTTCGCTGCCACCTCATTTACCTTCTAACCTCTTCAAGCAGATCCAGGACTAGCCGATCCACAACTACTAAGTACTCAACCAATTTGTCTGTAAGTGGCACGAAACTAGACTGATCCCTAATTGGTTTTAAGCATCTATAGAGCTAGTTTATATGCAGAAACTGTTACCATCATACAGAGTTTTGGGGTAGGATGACTCAGCCAATTCTCTACCATCCTACCAGAAATTAACCTACGATTAATTAGTCGAAGAAAAATAAAGTTAAAATTAATCCCTGTTAGAAGGGCATAACCTGAAACAGTTGCTTGTTATTCATCTTCTCAAGAGAATATTACATTTTGCTTACCATCTTTGCAAATATTTTCCGGTTCAAAGCAGTGGAGAAAGTGAAGTTCACTAAATATATCAACAGACTTTGATCTTCAGTTTACGACAAATCAAAGTATTTCACAAGATGATTTCCTCTTACTCTGTCATCCAGTTTCAATCGAAATCTACCTGTACAATACAGATTTAAATTGAACAATCTGTTGCAATAAATCGCATCTCAAACTGACAATGAAATATCTACTAAGCTCTGAAATTTTGACCATTCTCATTTTTTTACGAGATTGCACAATCATTTCCATCAAAAAAGTAAGTGAAATGTAATGATCTTAAATTTAAATCTGAGGAAAATCTCATTCATAAATTACCAGAATAAAACATCAAGAATGATAATGATATGATCAGACTAAAAAGAAAAAAATAACGAAGTATTACTTGAACAAATTCACTGGGATAGTACAATCTTGTTATCATATGAGTGATATCGTAATAATAACAACGTTATTGTAAAAATGGTGGCATTTTACCTGGAATGAAACCCAAAACCGAGTAAGGAAATGACGGTATTCTATCACCGTTGCAATTTTCTTTTTTTTTAATCTGATTAATAAATGATCCAACTATTACAAAAAAAAAAAATTGGGCTACCATGGATGTTCTGAAAATGTGTAATGTTGTCCCAGACATGAAAAAAATGAGAACTAAGCAATCCTTCTTTACCTTTTTTATTAATTAGCATTGCTACTGTATACCAAAGTGATCATCCCTTACGCTAATATTAATCTGCCGGACATGAAACAATACCTTTCTGTTTACATTTGTTTACTAAAAATTTCATTTTCCATGCAAAGAAGCGGAAAATATAGCAAAGCATAAAAATGAATAAATTTTTTGGTTAACTAAAAGATGTTCCATACCTTTCTCTGATAAGAATTCAAATTTGCATTAATTTTAAATTTGAAAAAGAAATATGAAAAATGTTCTTGTGCATATTTTAAAGAAAAAAAAAAAAAATGCACCTTCATAAACTTCGTAATGCGATTTTTTTTTCTTCAGTTTTTTTATTTGTTTGTTTGTTCGTTCCATTTACATATTGTTTATTTATCAGTTTTATTTGACAATAATGTATTAGTAATGAATATTTACATAATTTTAAACTTTATAGTAAAAAATATTAGATTTGATAAGTACTGATTATTTACGTATTTCTTGCATATTAATAATTCATGATCAATTGAAATTGCTAACAATTATACGATCTATTTTTTATTTTCCTCTTTTTTTCTTTTCAATCAACAGTATCAAATTATCATTATGAAATAACAATGACTCAATTATTCCTAAAAATTTGTGAATTAGTTTGCTACAAAATGAATAAATCATTGTAAAAAAAAAAGACTGAATATAAAACAATTATACAGGTTTTTTTTTTTCATATATTTCAGGTATACATACATATATATATATATATATACCTGAAAATAAGAACTTGTTTTATGCATTTATCAGTCGAGATATTCAAGTAAATGAGGTTTACATTCATAATACAATGCAACTCGATCTAATCCATAACTGATATAATCAAATGAAATGGGAAGTGATTGATCGGCTAGTAAAAATGCCCAAATAGACCAAAATAGATGAGATGCAGCAGGAAAACGTCGTGCTTCCGTAAATAACTTCTGGATTTCAGCATCACGATTTTTGGTTAAATTTTCAACTGGATAAAAACAGTCACCAATACGACCAGAACTTCGATTTTGCTATAACTATTAGTGTTAGTATTTAATAATCAATTTAATAGAAAATATATATAAATAATAAAAAAAAAATCATTTCATTTTTCATCATACACTAATATAATAATCTAACTTCAGTGTGTTAATAATTTTTGAAAGTCTAAATTTAAAAGTTATAGTTACAAAAATCAAAATTTAGCTGCAAAAAAAAAATAAATAAATAAATAAATGAAAAGAAAAAGAAGTGACACTTTGTTAATTAAAAAATAATACTTTGATCATTGAATTTTTTCACTCCCATCATAATAGATTATCAGTAAAAGATAGAAATATTAGCAAAACAGTTAAATGCAAACACTACCTTATCAATTTCATTTATATATGCATTGAAAAGAAGATGAAGTTGCTCATCAGATGGTATTTGATCCTGTTTTACCCAGTAAAATGGTGGTTTTTCATTCCCATAATCCAGCATATACTCACAAATGTAATTACCAAATTCGAAACCACTGTGAAATTTTTGATACTGTTTAAAAAAAAAAATTTAAATTAAACAACAAAATATATGAAATTTACAAAAAAAAAAAAAAAAAAAAAAATACCGATAATTATAACTCGCATATTCAAAATCAATGGGTGAAATTGGATCCTCATCATCATTTGCATCAAATTCACCATTCTGATTAATGTTATATTCGTTGTGCAGTAATATATTACCTTCCTAAAATAAATGATTTTTACATTTGAATTTAGTATCACCTTTGCTTGAACAGCTAATGTTTATTGCTTACAAAGAAATATGATAATCATTATCATGCGAATTACTGTATAATTATTCTACAGTATACTGTATAAGACATATAAACAAGCCCAAGCTCTTATAAAAACAAATAATAATAATTATCATAAGGCATTATAAAGAAACTAATCATTATCACGTGATAATAGATGAGCTACTGTAGAGAAGCACCTTCTTCTTCGCTTCATAATTTCATACAAAATAGTGCATATTTTTCAATATTCGATTTTAAACAACAACAACAAAAAAGATATATATGAGACAAAATAACAATCATGTACTAATAACATCTTAAAAATCTAGTACTAAAAATGAAAAAAAAAAAAAAAAAAAACTCAATAAATAATTAGTAAATAAGCTGAAAATGTAATACATATAGTTTTGCGAAAATTTTTTCAAAAGAATTAATTACCTGGAGATCGTTATGACAGAATACAATCGGACTTCCACTTTTTTCCAAGCACAGTTGTACGATTTCCAATTCGTTTTTTAATACAGTATATGTTACAAATTCAGGACACGGAAATATATTATTGTTGTTTTTAAATTAATATTAAAAATTAATATTAAAATTAGACATTAAATAAAACTATTATTACATTTGGCTCATGTATATAGCTAAGTTACGTATTTTATTAGCGTAAATATGATATACTAAATTATTATTTTGGCTAATAATAGTAATAATAGTAAGAAGAATAATTAATAATTAATAACAATAACAAATGGCAATAATTATCATTGATTAATAATAGTAAGAAGAATAATTAATAATTAATAACAATAACAAATGGCAATAATTATCATTGATTAATAATAATTGACAATAATAATGACTATGATATAATTAATAATTAAGTACATGCCTTTGAGAGATCAGCTTGAGCCATTTTAAGCTTCATTTTATGGTGTAATTTATTTCCCAACTTTTCCAACCATCCTTCAGCTACCTCAATTGCCATTGGCTTCTTAGCAACAGGTACATTAAGTACGTGGATTCGAGCTAATATCATTCCCAATCGTTTGGTAATTCTAAGATTTTAAACATATCGTGATATCATATCATAAATAAATAAATGATAATGTTGAATTTTCAACAGAAAAAGAAAAAAATTTGCAAAAAAAAAAAAAAAATTTTACCCAGGATATCGAAATTCATCGCAAAACAGTGGACGTGATGGGATATATTGTTCGAATCGTCCCGAAGGGAAAGCAGCTAAAAGGCGTGGTCCAAGTAATCTGAAATTAATTCATTTGTAAAATTGTATATTAATTAATAATGCTTCCTTAGACAGAAGCTAATTTTGAGTTATCTAATTCACTTTATTACTATATAGAAATTTTTAAAGTTATTTACTTCAAGCATATGCATAAATTGTCTAGCATTTAGAAATTTTCCGCAAATTTTTTTCCAAAAATTATTGTAAAACTTTAAACTTTTCCTTTTCTCTTATGATATCATTTATTTAGTTATTATTATTATTATTATTTTTTTCAACCATTATCGTTATATACTAATAAATGCTATGAAACATAATACAGATAGAAATTACTCTTTTGAATAAATTTTTATGATTCCTAAAACCTTTCAGAAAGCATTGTAAAAATAATTGCTTCACTAAGCAAGCGATCCAAATCGTTAGAACAGTGTATTCGTAATAATGCACATGCTGGTTCCGGTCCTTTAGGTACCACATTTTCTGGAAGTTCCACTAGAAATAATAAATTGCTTATCCCACCGCTGAAAAAACACATTCATTTATATTTCGAATAATTTGATCATTTCGCAAGTAAATTATAATAAAATTAAAATTGTAATTATTCTCAAAAATTTTCCTCATTCATTATCATTTGTATTTTATTATTTAAAGTTTGACTACTTAATAAGTGATTGTTATTTTATATTTTTGCTATACAACATATAGTACCACAAGTTTTCATGTTTTATTTGTAAGTGTTTCAACAAATTCATCATCGACCTACTATTAGTCTACTAGACAGACTTTTATCAAATATCATTTTAGATTTTTATTTAATTTAAAATTTAAGCAAAAAAAAAAAAAAAAAAAAAAAAAAAAAAAAAAAAAAAAAAAAAAAAAAAAAAAAAAAAAAAAAAAAAAAAAAAAAAAAAAAAAAAAAAAAAAAAAAAAAAAAAAAAAAAAAAAAAAAAAAAAAAAAAAAAAAAAAAAAAAAAAAAAAAAAAAAAAAAAAAAAAAAAAAAAAAAAAAAAAAAAAAAAAAAAAAAAAAAAAAAAAAAAAAAAAAAAAAAAAAAAAAAAAAAAAAAAAAAAAAAAAAAAAAAAAAAAAAAAAAAAAAAAAAAAAAAAAAAAAAAAAAAAAAAAAAAAAAAAAGCTAACATGATAGCTTGCATACGTATTTGTTCTGGATTAACTGTGTTCCATACGCCACCCAAATAACGAGCACATAATTCACGTGTACATACAATAACATCATGGGGAATATCTTTACTTTTAGCGCAAGGTTGGCCAAAAAGTTTCTTGAAAGCGAAATTTCTTTGAAAATGAGAAAATTGAAATGATTTAGAAGGGAAAGAATGATGAAGCAATGACATAACAAAAATATATTTTAACAAAATGACTACAATGATAAACGGGAAAACAAAAGCTTTCCATTCTTCTTTTTTTTTTTTTTCTTTAATATATATATTTTTTCCATTATTTTTTGTTTTCAATTGAAAAAAAAAAAAAGGCATTTTTCATTCGTACTAACTATTAGCTTGGCAAATCATTGAACAAACTGTTTTCTCATCGATAGGCAAATAAAAAAAAATAAAAACGATGAAGCATTTTCATTTTACACTTTCATTTATTGTTATTGTGCATATTTGATTTTTATTTATTTTTCGCTTTCCTTTCTTTTTTTTTTTTTTTTTTTTTTTTTTTTTTTTTATTTTTTTTTTTTTTT
>RCAB01000282.1:0-82529 GCA_003640385.1 Setaria digitata
AAAAAAAAAAAAAAATCTGTCAATTCATCATTATTCTACAAGTTGAAATACTATTGTGAATAATGCTGAAGGAGTTAGAATGAAAATAAAAATTTAAAACAGTTCTATGCGTTAAATAAAATCTGTACTAATCAAATGGATTAAAACTGAGGAAAAAAAATTTTTCAAATAAACGAATTTTTTTCTTTTTTGTAATTGAAAAACAAGAAGACATAATGAAGAAAAATTAGAATAATCATAACGGAAGCAATGAATACCTAGAAATTTTTTGGATAAAATAAATATATTACAAATAGATATCAAACGAAACAATAATATTATGATGTCACTTCTTTTTTTTTTTTTTTGTGAAAATTAAGTAAAAAAAGAAAAAAAAAAGGAAAAAATAACGGAATCGAAAAGAATGAAATGGTACAATACAACAATTTCTAGTGTCTATCAATTCTTTCATGACGAAAATGACCTGAAAAATGTGAATAAAAGATTCTACAGTATAATTTGATTCAGGAAAAAAAAAAAAAAAGAGGTAAATTTTAGGAGAGAAAATAGCACAATGAATGATATAAGCAAGATCTAAACAAGAGAAAAAAAATGGTAAAGAAAAGAAAAAATTATTATTCAATTAAGCAATAATTTTAATCATAAAAAAAATTTTCAAAATTCATTTGTACTTTTTAATAAAAATGAGAATTTGATGAAAATTTGACAGCATTATTTGATAATCAAATGGATTAAGTATAGTAGTGATGGACCATACTTTTCACTTTAATATATTCCGCTACATCTCTTATCAGTAGTATGTATTTTATCATGGTAACATCAAAAAAGAAAAAAAAGGTATTTATTGTAGAATATGTTTAGCAATTACTGTACAGCATGTTTGGAAATCACTATACATTATGCTGGCAATCATTATAAAAATATGCTTGACAATTATTATATAAAGTATGTTTAATAATAATAATTGTACAATATGCTCAAGAATGATTGTATTGTGTGTTTGGACAAAAATAAATGTTGATACAAAATGATCTGTAAAATATCATTTAAACTAAGATAATCTTAATACTGCATTATTTGATGCGGTAAGAATTGATTAATCTAATCAAGATCGATTAAGAATACTAAACAGCAAAAGAAAGAATTTTCATCAAAAGTTTTAAAATTTTAACAGTAATTTTCAGACTTTTAACAAGCACTGAGAAAAGCGAAAAATCGTTACAGAGAGTAATTAAAGGACTCCAAAAAAAAAAAAAAAAAAGAGAGAAAGAGAGGAAAAGAAAAAGCAAATCATAAAATCACAGGGAGATGATGAGTTGCTATAGAAAAATAATGAGGTGTAAGAAATTGGATAATTAGTTATGCCAAGGATGTAATTATACATAAATAATAAGGAAAAAAATAGACAAAGGAAGGATTTGAAGTTAACATTTTAACATGTCAGCATTGCTACTGATAATTATAGTAATTAACACTAAATTCTGTTGATTTTTTTCAATAAAGTACAATTTATCAATGCAATAAACTGCGGAAACAAATCACATTCTGAAGATTGCTATGCCCATCCATAGTTAACTAAATAATTTATTGTTAATGTAACTCTGCATATATAAATTTATTTTATCACTGCAAACTATTTCACCAATTAGTAAATTTTGCTTAAATTTAATTTTTAATTTTGCTAATGAAAAAAATAAGAAAGTAAAAATGAAAATTTTAGTTCATATCTGCACAATTCACAGTCTAAAAGATAGGAAATGATTCTATCACATAGTTTGACAAGAATATTTTGGTGATTTCGAGAATAGTAAACTAAATATCGAGCGATTAAGGTTATGGCCTTGATGATAGGCTGAATGAATGAATATACTGGCTAATAATAACAGTTTGATGCTGAAAATATTTAAATGCATTCAAACTCCGTTTTAATTCTTATTTCAAGTAGCACTAGATAAAATGAGAATTAAATTCTCTTTCTTTTTTTTTTTCACTTGAACATTTTCAAGAGCAAAAGAATGAACAAATAAAAGATAAAATTTATAAAACCACACAAATTTAGTGATGAAAATGCAACCATATATTTAAATCAAATAGAAAAAGGACGTGAAATATCGAATCAAAAAAAAAAAAAAAAAAAATTGCAAAATAACAAACTATCAATTATAGGACTTTGCTATAACAGTTTAAAATATCATCTAAAGATTTGTTTGACAAGTGATCAAGAATTCATTAGAGGATGATGCATCATTGAATGTGTTTCAAGAAGCAGATAGCAAAATGAACCTTTATAAAGTTTAATTAATAAAATTCCAGCATAAGCTTAAAATAATAGATGAGCCTAGAGATATGAATAGTACTATAAAGAAGCATTTCCATCATCACTAAAATATTTTCCTGTTGCTCAGCAACGCATACATATATTACCATCGGTATCTTCAATAAAGGTATTTATAAATTGGAAAACAAATGGAAATAATCGATTTTCCCATTGATCGATAATTTTTTATCATATCATATTATCATTTTATTTGTAATAATACCAATTAAGAGTGCCCTTAATTGGATATCCTTAAGCTAACATTCGATATCCGGAATACTGCTTCCATAATTATTATGATTGGAAAATAAAAATAAGTAAGGAAAGGGAGGAAAAAAAAAAAAAAAACAATGATTAAAATATTGTTATCATTTGCGATATATTTACAGTAACTAATTATCAGTTTTTTTTTTTCTATATTTAATGTCAAATAAATGACATAACCATGAATGAGAATGTATGAAAATAATATATAAAATGAAATGTATAAAAAAAAAGCAAAAATTAAAAGTATAAATAAAATGAATTTTTAACAGAGATGAACAAATTCTAAAATTTTCCTTTTTCTTTTTTTCTGCTCATTGGACTTGATAGACGACATTAAGAAGTAATTTGGTTTGTTTATTGGACACGGCTGAGAATGTACTGCTTAAACATGAAAAGATGCCGACAAGTTTAGATAAGAGAAGAAAATGAGGAGTACTACAAGATCAGGACATTTTCCGCTGGGACAGAAAAATGTTTCGAAATAATGGGACTGATAGGAGATAGGTGAGACTGATGGCCAATAAAATGCTAGTGATAAACGATAGTTCGGAACAATTTTGATACTTATCACTAGTCATTATTTCTTTTGCGCGTGTGTGTGCGCTCATTTCAAGAGAAAAGCTTTATATTTAGATATTCTTTGCAGTTCTGAAGACATATTCAATTCATTTAATCCATCCATATATATCAATTAAAAACAAAAGAAAGAAAGAAAACATTGCCTTACCATTGGCCTGACATTTCCACAATTCGAAACTGTCCTGTATTTACCATATGAGTAATTGTTATTTAAATTAATTAATTCATGAATTGTTTCCATTAGTTTTCTGAAAAAAAAATAATTAATTAATTAATTAAATAGCAAGCAGGCATTTTATTATAAAATATAGAATTACAAAAATAAGTATTATTTCACAGTCTTATCTTATTTTAATATTACATCGACAAGAAACAATGAATTTATTAATTCATATCAAATTATATACATTTATTATTCTTAAATCTGAATAACTTCATTTCCTATTTCTAACATAAATGATATTCCTTCTTTCCTTTTTTTTTTTTTTTCTGCAATATTTAAATGATGATAAAATTGTATAAATATGAATTAAAAAAAAAAAAAAAAAAAACGAAAAGCGATATTTGAAATGGGAAGGAACGATGGAAGAAAGGAAGTCTTTAGTGATAAAAATTTTTGTTATTTAAATGAATGCAACAGGTGTATAAATTGTGTTCAATTTTCATTGAAAGTTTATTTTTAGCAGGTAACTCTCTCTAGCACGCTAAAACGGAATAAGAATGAAGCCAAAAAAAAAAAAAGGAAAAATGAGAGGAAAGGAATGTACAAATCAGGTCACGCGTATGTGCTATACAAGAATAGCATGAAGAAAATTCTCAACCTCCACCTATATAACATAACACCTATTTGTTTCTCACTTTTGTTGTTGTTGCAATAGCCGCCGCTCACGTGGTACTTCCTTTTCTGCAACCTGCAATCATGCTTATACCTACACGCTACACTTCTTCATTATCCTCTCAGTTGTTGCCTGAAGCACCTTCTTCCAGCCACGTAAATCTCACTCATCTCTCTCTTCCATTCACGTGACACCCACTTACCACCCACTTCTCCACACGTAACAACTAGCGCATTTCTTTTCCTAACTGCAATATGTAAACAAACCGTTCAGCAAGATCATTAAATTATCAAGTATGAAATGATTATGTTTAGAGAGCAGCATAGTGAGATGCTACTACTATGTGCTAGGAGAAATAAATTCTTGCTTCTGTGATGATAACTTATCAGTGTGTTATCATCACCATTAAACGATCCTGGTTCAGACTATTCCAATGGTAAGTGTCAATTAACGAACACTAAGAAATAAATGGCAATTTTAATTATGCACAATTTATTTATAATCGTAATTTTGATATTATGAAATTCGATCATGTCAACTTTCCTATATTTTAAATAAAAAGTTTCAAACATTACAAGGTAATCAGTGATGCTCTTTTGTAATAGATTATATTATGAATGTTTTAGACTAAAATTTTTTTTTTTTATCATTGTTTTTTTGAGGTGTAAAAATGCCAAATAAATTGTATATTGTATTGGTTATGAATCACTCATGTACACACGTCAGTCTAACGTTTCTCTTTTCCATTCACTTTTGTGATAGATATTTTATTCGAGAAACGTTAAGCATCAAAAAAAAAACTTTAGTACAAATTAGTGCGCACAGTTTTTTTTTTTTTTTTTCTTTCAGGTCTTTCAAGTTAGGTATAACTTTTTTAGCTCAGACTTGAAAAAAAAAAAAAAAAAGATGTAAAAGATTGAGAAGGAAGAAATCAAAAATTTAATAACGTTTATTGAACATTATTGGTAGCACACGATATACATTACTTCAAGCTTTTAATGAAAGTCTGCTTAAGTCATTTTCAACAAAAAAAGAAAAAAAAAAAGAGGAAAAATTAAAAAGTGAAAGATTTTTGAAATATTATGCTTTAATTTCGTACTTTTAAGAAATTTCAAAAAATTAGCAGGAAAAAATTTCTGAACAACTGGTAAAATTTATATATATAAAAAAAAAAAGGAAGATTATTTTCCATTTTAATCTTAAACAAGCTTAGTTTAAAAACTTACGCAAAAAAAGAAAATTTATCAAGTTTCAAGCGAAAAATGAGGAAACTTGAGAAAGATTAGACATATTATCAGCATTATTTCAAGTACTAATTAATTTAACTCGAATAGCTTATCAAACTGATATCTGTTAGGAAAAGGAATAAAATTGCTAGATAGTTAATATCATTTTGCTAATTCAACTGAATTGCTGCGTTTTATTTCTAATTGGGACCGAAAAAAAGTAATTAAATTCACAATACTTGAATTATTATACAACAAGAACAAGAAAATATATACCAGAAAAAATGCAAAAGAACTGTAGGAATTAGAAATTAATGATGAAATGAAATTTTTATAGGATGAAAAATTAACATGTAAGACTCTCGAAAAAAAAAGTTAGAAAGACAGGAAAAAAATTAGCGGAAACATTATCATTGTTTATCTTCTAAGTAGTTTATCAAACTCTAACGGCAATGATATCTGTTAGAAATTGATATGAAAAAATCAGCCAGATTCTTCTTTTTTTTTTAACTAATAAATGGTCTGTTAATTTGGTTCATGTTGGAAGAATTATGAGACGGTAAAAAGATAAAGATAATGAAAAAATTGCCGATGAAACTAGCTCACATATTATACTTCAAAAAACTCCACTTACTAAGAAAAAAAAAAAAAAAAAAAAGAGAACGATTCTTGAAATGATTACAGTAGCGAAAGTATTCGTGTTTAATCTTTCCGTTCCATCTGATTGTAATGCAAATTAAAATATAATTTTATGGTATGGAAATGAATGTAAGCTTATATATTATTGCATGAGTTTTGACACGAATTGTAATGGTAAGATGGGAATGATGCTTTACAGTAGTTGTAGACGAGGTCAGAATGGATGATAATTGAAGTGTATTCATGATAAAACATAACATAAATGGTAAGATGAGTGATATGATAATGAGCGGTATGATAAGCTCTAGCAACGATTATTTTTATTGGGCTTCAATTGACATGGCAATTCTTGCGGTTTCTGTAAAAGTCTGATTAAATCAAATTTAATTACTCAGAAATAATTCATGTATTACAGCCATTTACTATATATATATATATATATATATAAATATATGATTTTAAACAAGACCTCATCATTTATCCATAACTATTTTTGATATGGTCTTTATCAGTTTTATCAGAAAGAATTCGTGTCTCACTGCTATATTGTGAACAGTGAAAGTCCTAAATGAATGGTTTTTACATTATATATATAATCATTTCAAGATTTAAGGTTATATTAGATATAAAGAAGGTACTGAGCGCTATAAGAATGTTTCCGGAATAATAAAGTTATAAATTTAGAACAGAAATTAGATTCAGTATCATTCTTTTAGTTAAAGTTTCGTTTCACATTCTTGCATATGTCTCATTATGAGTTTATAATCTTTTTTTTTTCTTTTTTTTTTTAGAAATGTTATTTTTGAATCATGAATGTATCAAAAGAAAATGAAGCTATTTAGGCGAAAGAAATAATATTTGTTAAAATCGAAAAAAAAAAAAAAAGATTTGTCTTTTTTCATATAGTAAGTATTCTGGTTTGAACTATTACAATGTATTTTGAATTCACAATAAGTTTTAGATTAAAGTAATTTTTTGATTTGTAAATTCTTTAAATACCTTACTTCCCTGCAAGAAAGAAAAAAAAATAAAAATAAAAAATAAAATGGTAACAATTATTTCACGTTCTGGTTTAAAACAAAATAATGTTATTTTTGACCATTTCAAAATTCTTCTCCTAGAAAGTGAAGTTTTAAAATCTTTAACAAGAGTTTAAACAAATTCTTAACAACCAGAACAGAATCAAAAAGTAATGAAAAAAGAAATGGAGCAATGAAAAATCCAGTTACAATTTTATGGCTATAAAAAAGCTAATCCGATGATCGATAATCACATCCTGGAGCATTTCCTTTTAAAATTTAAAGCAACAAAGTGAAAAATGAAAAACAGACTAAAACATAAATTTAGAATTGTACGTATAAATATCTATCTATATGTTAATACTAATATAATGTTACTCAGTAAGCAGCATAGCCTTATTATTTAAAAAATTTCGCCCTTTCTGGAATGTTAATAATTGCTACACCACCGCTTATCACTGTGATAAAATAACTTTGAAAAAAAAAAAAAAAAAAAAAGAAAAAAAAAGTTCATTCTGATTGCTTCTTTAAATGAATGAAAAATCGAGAGGAGCAAAATTGTGATGAACAGTTTATTTTGCAATGATAAATGTAAAATACCCTGATTTTAGATGTTAAGTGATTATGAAAAAATATTATAGAGATTAATTTGTTATAACTGAAAAGAAAATTATGGAACAAGCAAAAGGAAGAATTTACTTGCTTGTTATCACTGTAAACTAAAATAATAATCTTTATCTTGATAAAACGAGGAAAAAGTAATCATTAAATATGCTATTAAAATAAAGATTAAAGTAAAGAAAGTGTTGTTATATGCGCAGCTAAATATCAGTGTTATCAGTTTGTACGGAGAAGAAGGAAGTGAGAAAGAGTGATTAAAAATTCTTTTGATGAAGAAATAGATTTAAAAAAAAAAATAAATTAATTAATTATTAACTTTAAATGATGCGCATTTTATTTGCTATCATTCAGTGAGCTCATTTTATTTCAAATTAACCATCTATATTGAAAAGAAAAAAAAAAAAAATGAAACTTTCCCAAAAAAGGTTTTGTAAATTTTCCATGTCCGATGAATTTCCTTCTCGTTTTCGTTGTTATAAAGCACAGACAAAAAGAAAGAAAAGAAATTAGCAATTTTAACAGTTTAAAATTGCTAATTTCTAAGATATTGGAGCCACTGTTGAATGTGGAAATTTTTGTATAAAGGTTTAAAAAAAAAAAAAAAGGAAATAACGTGAGATTAAGGCCTGAAGTAAGATGGAACCAAAGAAAAAGTTTCAGTAAATTCAATCTTCATGAGAAATTTAAATTCTAGCGATCATTTGACACAATGGTAATGTATTGCATGTTATCAAAAAAAAAAAAAAGTATGGAAATTTTTTTTTTTTTTTATAGCAGAAGTTAAAGTTGATTTTACAATAATCTTGCTATATATATCATATAGAGTAAGGGTTATATTTCTTCATTTCTTTAATTTCCCATCATGTTATAAAAAACGCTCACCTGCTAACAGATAATAATAATAAAGGTATCATTTCAATTCTAGTGATAAGTTTTTTTTTTTTTTCACCTGATTGAATATATTTGCTTCAAGTGATGTGCATTTGCTTTATTCCAGTCGGTTAATTAAATATTTTTATCATTATCCATCTTTCATTATCTATCAGCTTCTCTGATAAGCTGATAAATTTCTGTTTCATGTTAATGACCGAAATTGCGTAGAATTTTAATTGTTAAAATGTTATTCTTTTCTCATACATCATTAAATCCTTGTTTCTTGATAAAAATGACCACGATTTCATTTTTGATTTAAAAGTGAAAAAAAAAAAAAAAAAAAAAAAAAAAAGGGAATTTTCATTAATAATTTAAGCTATGCAAAAGCCAAAAAAAAAAAAAAAATTCCCCATCTGTGGAAACTTATCAGTAATAAACTTATCACTAATAGATCAATAATATATACACTAATTCAATAACACAAAAGATTCCATCACACTGATAAACTTTTTAAAACATATTTCTCAATCATTCAATTCCTTTTCACAACCCTTCCTCAGCGTGTGTAGTACACACACACATGTAAGTAAAAGACCCACCCAGTGTGGTGGCACTTTATCATTTCTTCGAAATGGCATTTGTTTGAAATCCCGCGAGATGTTATGCAAAAAAGTTGATTGAAAGCGTCGTGGGTGGTCGTCAGGTAGCAACTATGGCATAGTTAATTGTTGCTACACATGCTTGGAACATTCATTAAAAGTTCTGGTTGCCACACAACCGATGCAAACTTTATGGGTGGTCCAAAATTTGTCACCAACATGTATATAGCTTGAGCAAATTCTCAATTTGAATGCATCGTGTGGGGCGAGCAATTTTATGTATCACCTGGAGTTTGCATATGAAAATGTAAATGATTGGGAAAAAAGAAAAAAAAAAAAAAAAAATGCACCAAAATGGAATTATTATTAAGTGAAATGAAAACAACATGCAGTAATTGAAATATAGGAAAATTTTTTTTTTTTTGCATAAAATTTGATATGTATAATTTGACTGAAAGTAAAGCTATGTGAGAGAGAAGATTTTTATTAATTATTAAAATTTTTATTTTTTAATAAATTTTTATAATAAATTTTTATTAAATTAATTATGTATGTTTTAGACAACATTTTATCATTAAATGATATGAAACTATTATGATGTTGAATGAATTTTAATAGTTTGTTGTTAATTTGAATCCTAATTGGCATTTGTACTTAGGTTTCCTGTTTTTTAGTCTCATCACTATATTGATTTAAAAAAAAAAAAAAAAAAAAAAGAAAGAAATTAAATCTTCTAGCTAATTAATTAACCGCCTTTAATTGTTTATTCTCATCTTAGCTACTCAAACATCTATTTTTTTTTTTTTTTTTTTTGGTGCAATTTTTCAATTTTCAATTAAGACAAGAAAGAATCAAAAAATGATCGAATAAAACCAAAGGGAGACATAATTCCATGAGCTACAGGCTAATCACTTATGACGCTTGCATTAACTAAATACCAAACTTGATACGATTGCTTCTTCACAACTAATTCAGTTTGAAATTTTTACTTTTATTTTTAAATTCCAATATCACCGCCAAAATGTTTTTGAAATTTTGGCACGAAATTTCAGGGAAGATTCAGCGCATTTAAAAAATGCGTTTTCTTTTCTTTTTATTTCACTTTAGTCTTTTCAAAAATAACTTCGAAGTAGAGAATCTGATTTGAGGGAAAGGAAGAAATGGAAAACCACATATTCAAGGGTATTTCAGAAATTCGGTAGCAATGCTGCAACTTAAAGACAGTGTAACATTTCAGATTACAAGTTCTCGAAAAGATTCTCATCGGCATTTCACATTTAGTTGAAGTTTAATAGAATATGGTAAGTTTGAGTTCTATTTTATGGTCTTTTGTGTTTCACAGGTAGGTAGTTCAAGCAAATTGTTTAGCTATTTTTCAAATTAACCAATAAGCAGAAGTTGGTGACACCTGAAATTAACAAAAAAAAAACGCCATGATTTGACGATTAGGTCTTTTCTGGACCTTCATAATTCCTTCAATACTCTATCTATTATGATGATGTTGTCCAGAATTAGCTTCTAACCTTAAAAAAAAAAGGGATTTAAAGATAGATTTAATTTCAAAACTCATCTTACATTTTTTAAATAAACACGAGTGAAATAAGTTGACTGCAAAATTGACAATATCCTACCTGGTATTTCTCAATAAACTGACCAACAGTTTGTGGAGAAACTGAAACTCATCATGCAGAAATGATTGCTAATTTTTGCTATAAATCAGTTTTATTTAACACAAGAATTCAAGAGTCATCTGGCAATTTCTCCAACAAAGTTTCAGAATTACCCGAACAATTAAGGCCACTTTCTTGACTACTGCTTATAGTGTTCCAAGTCTGTAGAATGATCATATCCGATGTAAAAGAGTTATCAACAAATCATTCCATCGATTATTGACGATAGTTTAGAAAGGTCAAAAGGTCGAAGAAAGATCCGAAGTTCCAGATAAATCATTACCCCATTAAATAAAACATTTGAGTTAAGTAAGTTAACTTTTCTTATCATATTATCAATCATATTAGCCTACCCGTAGCTTCTGGTTAGTTGATCCTTACATCTTTAGTTGATAAAGTAATCTGAACTTTTATTTGAGCTTAATTATTAACAATATAATTTACTCCTCTTGAATTACCAGTTAGCTAATATAATTTTTCAAGAAAGTATTCTTCTCCATCTCAAAACTATTCAGATGGGAAAGAGTCAAGTCAAGTTTGCTATCCTTATGTTGGCTACTTCTCATATCAGGCAGGTGTAGTAATTTAGGAATACAATGTAAACAGGAACAATTAAATAAAAAGTTATTTTGACGATATTAATACCTGGCATATCTATTATATATAGTTTGGATGATTTTCTCGATCCTATTCTTTATAAATAATAATACATTTTGCTTCGAGAAACAGTCAATTTTTGGTTTTATTAATAAACGAAAAAAAAGAAAAAAAAAAGAGGAAATAAATCTGCTGAAAAAAAAAAAAAAAAAAAAAAAGAAAAGAAAAAACGAAGAAATGATTGAAAAAATTACAGTAAATAATTAAATGAACTGTTTATTGCTGTTTTTTTTTTTCTTAATTTTTTCGAGTACTTTAGTACTCGAAAAAATTTGAAAATATATCACCCTAAAGTAGCAGAATCTTTTCGAAAAAAAAAAAAAAAAAAGTATGAAATTTGTATATTTCAGTCATTTTAGTTTAGTTTGGTCTTTCTTTTTCTTCTTTTTTTTTTTTTTTTTTTTTAAGGAATTTTAAAAATTTAACAATTGGAAAATATTATTTCATCCGCTTCTCATCTCTCTCTCTGATTCCAGTATTTTTATCACTTTTCCTCCATTCAATTCATTCATTCATTCGTTCATTCTACTTTCGTTCCTTTCTCATGTTTTTCTTTTTTCCATTTCAACTTTTCTCCTTTCTCTCCTGTTTTATGCCATAAGATGTCGTATTTACAGAATTTTTTAAATTAATTTTATTGAAGCGAAAAGAATGCAAATTTATAAAAGAATGCACAATGCACACATACCGATCACAGCATGTCTTTGTATATAAATTCAAACAATTTATTGACGAGAAAAAAAAAAAAAAATGGAAAGCATTTTTCCCTTTTTTTTTTTTTTTTTTTTTTTTTTTTTTTTTTTTTTTNAAAAAAAAAAAAAAGAGCAGAACTAGTTTTTGGAATACCTTCTAGATTACAGTGAGGAATTTATTCGCTTTATTGTGAACATCAGTGAACAAAGGAATTGTTAATCATTACATATGGTATGCCAAGAAAAAAAAAAAAATTTAACTAATTTACAAAAATTTATCAATTATTGGCTTCAACATGATCAGATTGTCGTTTGTCGGTATTCCTACCGTTATTGTTTTTTGTTATTTTCATTGTTACTAGTTTGATTATCCGTACAATTAATTTTCCAAGTTCAAATACACTGGCTTGAAATTACCATCTTCGCTTAATTGTAATAAAAGGAACTGGAAACAAAGAAGAAATGAATGGAAAATAAAACATTGCAAAAAAAAAAGAAAAGAAAATGAATGATGAGTTTTCTAAAATAATTAACATTAATTGCTTATATAATGAAGTTTAACACTTTTTTTTTTTTTAAACAATTAACATTAATTGCTGTTTACATGAATGATGACTTTAAATGCTCCGTATCAAGGATTTCTAGTAATTTTTTTTTTACATTAACTCTTTTTAAATTTATGACAAAAAAAAAGGAAAAAAGAACGAATAAACATAATTTTTATTTGCATGGTTGTTAATCTCTATCATTGTTATTGCTGTTAATATTATTATTATTATTGTTGCTTACTTACATTAAACAACTACTCTTCACAAATGTAAGAGTTGTAGAAAGTACATCAAAAATTTTATTCAATTTTCAAATTAACAGTAATTGAGGAACGAAGTTTTTTTTCTTTTTTTTTTTTATTAGAAAAGCGAAAGAATTAAAAAAAAAAAAAAAAAGGGAAGGAAAGGCAAATAATTATTTCCATCAGCTTTTAAAAGCAACTGTAAAAAAAAAAAAAAAAGAGAAATAAAAAACAGACGGAAAATCGAATACATTCATTAACAAAATCTTCGCTCAAAAAAAAGTGACCACAAAATTTTGATTCTGTCGGATTTAAAAAGCCTCAGGCAATAATAAAAATATGCGAGCTATTCGACAATTTGCAAGAAATGGACAATGAAATAAATTGATTTCATCGTTGGTAATTCAAAAAAGAAAGAAAAAAAAAATTCCAGTTTTAATTCCTTGTACTACTGATTTACGAATTATATGTGTTAATAATGATGATTATCTTATAGTCTAAGTTAATATCTTATCTTATCTGGTAAGCACTTTAAGAGAGAAAATAACATTTTATTGGAATTAGAATATCATTTATCTGGATGCAATAGGATTTCCAGGTCAATTTTTCCGTAAAAATACAAATTTGATGGTGCTACAAATTGAAGAGCAAAAATTTCACACGTCGACTGACATCGGTTGTGATGACAATATTAGACAACCAGATTATTAAATTATGATGGTGAAAGTGATCCAATATGAATTGATTCATTCATCAAAAATCACCTGAATTTTTCTTGTCTTTTTCTTATTGAAAAGCAGCTATATTTCCTTGAATTAATCATTATTATACTTGTATTTGTGGTATTTTCACTGTATTATATTTGGTACAAATAGTTAAAAAAAAAAGTGAATTATTCATAATTAGTTCAGAAAATAAAAATGAAGTTCATCCTGCATTAGCCATATTAGAAATTCGATTTAACTTTCTCTCTCATTTAGATGAAATCAATTATTGGAATTTGAAATTGATTAGAATTACACTAGAAAAGAAAGAAAAAATGAAAAATTATCTGGAGTTTCAGAAGTATCAATGCAAATGAAACGAGTTGATCGGATGTGTAACTGTAGCAAATGAAAGGTGATGATGATAATGAAGTGCTTTCTTTTAAAAGTACTTCTTTTTTTCCAATTTGGAAACTTTTTCAGATTGTTATACTCAATTAAGCGTGAAGCGTGATGCGCAAAAATGACAAAGAAACTTTTTTCTCTTCTAGCGATCTTACTGACGACATATACAAACAACAAAAATAAAATTCACAAAATCGATATACATATATATGCATATATATATATATATATATATATATATATATATATATATATATATATATATATATATATATATATATATATATATATATATATATATATATATATATATATATATATATATATATATATATATATATATATATATATATATATATATATATATATATATATATATATATATATATATATATATATATATATATATATATATATATATATATATATATATATATATATATATATATATATATATATATATATATATATATATATATATATATATATATATATATATATATATATATATATATATAAACCATAGCACTGAAACGGATGACATAGGAAAAAAAAATGATCGTTCATATAGGAATCGAAGTAATTAAATACATAGCTATTCAATATACCCATTGAATAAATATGTATTGATATAGTGGTAATAGTATGAAAAAGGGTTTTTTTTTTTCCTTTTTTGTATATTAATGGTGGAATTTTAATTAAGAAAGGTTAGAATTATTTAATTGGAATGATAATGAATGAAATTGGAGGAAAAAAGAAGGAAAAAGAATGAAAAGGCACAAATAAAGGAGAGATAAGGAAGAATTTATATGATAGAGCCTAACTCGTCAATCGTTGCTTGAAAACTTTCGAAAATTTCAATCGATCACGATAACCACCAGTAGCTTGACCACTACCTGTTACATCAGCGGTTTCCTGATATGTTCGTCCGCCACCACCTTGTTCCATGTATGCTGAGCCAGAATTTACAGCCGATATCGGTTGTGTTTGTTCCTGATAAGCTGGTGCTTGAGGAGCTTGCTCTGGAGGAGCTTCATTCACTCCTGATGACTCTTGATAGGACGGTTGACTAGGTGCTGAATGAGGAGCTGGTGCTGGCGGTGGTGGTGGTGGTGGTGGCAGTTCAGGTGCAGATGCTCCATAGATTCCACCTCCTCCTCCTCCACCTCCTCCAGCTCCACCATATTGTGGAGCATTAACACCACCGTAACTAGGTCCTCCTTCATAGCTCATCCCTCCTCCGTAAGCATCTCCTCCAGGACTATTAAATTGCGGTGCTCCTCCATAAGATGGTGCTCCATAAGCAGGTTGTTGCGCATAAGCTGGAGCTGGTGGTGGTCCATATGCAGGAGGTGGTGGTGGTCCGTAAGCTGGAGGTGGAGGTGCCGCAATAGCAGGAGGTGGAGGTGCAGCCGCATAAGAGGGCTGTGGAGCTGGTGCTATATAGGCTGGAGGTGGAGGTGGAGGTGGCGGTGGTGGAGGTGGAGGTGGAGGTGGAAGTGGAGGAGCTGCGTATCCTCGTGGTTGCGCCGGGTATCTAGAAAAAAGGAGCATTTGAAAACTTGAAAGTATTCAGAAACAAAATAATTCAAATGAACTAAACTATCCCGAAGATTTTGAGATGCAAATAAATCACTTTACCGCGAAAATATTATTTGCTGTTCCAGTTAATATAAGCAAATTATATTAAATTTTCTCTTTTAAAATTTTAATTTAATTTTCTTCATAAGATCATTTCAAAAATTTAAAATTTGAGGAAAATAAATGAATGAAGCAGTTTTTTCTTGTTTTATAAGGAAGGAAGAAAAAAAAAAAAAAAAATTGAAATAATAATCAGTAATGAAATTCAACATTAGAACGCGTAAGTCCCTCGAAATGATTAATTATTGAATATAGCATTGTCTCATTACTCTTCAAATAAAGTTTAATTTTTTTCGCTGCGCAAGTTTCTACGAGTTATCAATGAAATTCTATGAATAAATGGTGAAATGTTAATGCATTTGCTTCGTCGCATGTTTCAACATTTGCAACTTCTCATAAAGTTGTTTGACGAGTAGATTTTTCGCAAAGCTTTTCGTCTTGCGTCAACCATTTTAATTAGTGCCCACTAATGCTTCCTATTACGCTTAGAACTTATCAACTTAAATTTTAACATTATCAAATATAATGATTAGGATTACTTCACATATTCACAACAAGTAAAAACAAAATCTGCTCCGAGATCCATTTGTACTGTTCGATTAATTGTTTAATTGATTTCTTTTTTTTTTTTTTTTTTTTCTCTTTCTTGTAACAGTGTAAAAATTAGTAAAATATCTGTATTACTTATTGTTTTACTACTAGCAATTTAACCTGTGTAAGAAGATTTAATTAATTATTGTGGTTACATTTGTGGAATAAAAATTTACCCTGCAGGAGCACATGTGCTAGCACAGCCACAAGCCGGTTTTGCCGGTGGACAGCAGCATGCTCCACCACCGAAACAACCATAAGTTGGATTTATCACTGCTCCTATCAATAAAGCCTCCAACACTAGTAGCTAAAAATGAATATATTTAATTAGAATTAATTAATAAGCTTGTCTTCTTTCAAGAAAAAAAAAAAAAGACAATACAAAGCAAAAGGAAAAGCAAATGGTACCACCAAAATAAATACTACTAATTATACTACATGTATTAAATGTTATTTGATTTTAAATGATTAAAAAATTTCACTTCAAACAATTTAAAACTTTCAGGAAAGAAGAGAAAGGAAAAAAAAAAAAAAATTACTCGAACTATACAGTCAATTAATTACTCATGAAGGATATATTGTTCAAAATGTAATTATGTTAATGAAACTTTTAACCAAACCATACATCTACACAATCACATTTCTCATGCCTTTTATATTACTCAAATTATTTTCACTATTAAGTAATAACTTAATTTTAAATAATTTCAAAAAAAAAAAAAAAATACAAAAGAAAAAGAAGTGTGACAAACATACCGGAAGCATCCTTGTTGGGTAAAAAAAAAATTTAAGCCCGTATGGCTAGAAATGAAAATAGCGTAAAAGGTGATAAAAGAAAACGTGTAAACGTGAAATACGGAAAGCTTTCTGAAGTGGATACGTTCAGGTGTGAAGTGAAATATGCCAGTAAGAAGTAAATGTTAGCAATAATGATAACTATAGCGAAGTGACAAAAATAATCAACCGAAGAGATGGTAAATCTCAATACTAATTTGAGCTGTAGTCGTTCTTTAAGTACCCGCGATTCGATACACCCAAATCTTGAAGACACACAGATATACACCCACCCCGTACCTATGAAGCCTGTATATCCATGCGGGAGACAGACAGCACACACACCCATGCACACACATATCCTTGCTGTTGCTGTTCTGTATATCCATCCATACTCACCCAGCAAGTTTCAGTCACTTTATTCGGTTACAAGTCATTCTACCGAAAGTGCCGAAGGCATTTTTTTTTATCCGTTAGTGCTTAGGAGTTAATACTACTACTACTACTACTACTACTACTACTACTGCTACTACTAATTATTATTATTATTTTATCATTATTATTATTATTATTATTATTATTATTATTGTTTCATTAAAGTTTGTTGCCAATATAGACGATAACAATGAAGATAAAGTGAATAGCTTTGATAAAAATTAGTTTTATTAATAAAAATTTAATTTAATATGCTGCCAATAATTAAAGTACGCAAATGTACTTATTTATATATTTATTTAAAAAAAAAAAAAAAAAAAAAAAAAGAAACGGATGAATGAAATAATTTTTTTTTTTCAACTCTTTGAGGTAGAAATATTTGGCTTTGCTAATTGGTGCTAATTATCGTTTATTATTAGTGTTTTCTTTTTCATTGTTATTATTATTTGCTATTGTTATTGCTAGTATTCTATTGTATTGCTACTATTACTGTTATTTTTACTGTTATAATCACTGTTATTGTTGTCATAATATTTATTGTTTTTGGTTTTTATAATTTATTACACTATTAATTACTAGTAATGCAATTGTTATTGATAGTATTGCAGTTATTAGTACGATTATTATTTCTAACCATAATTGACTGTATTATTATTATTATTATTATTATTATTGTTATTATTATTATTATTATTATTGCTGTTAAAATGATACAATTTTCAATTTAGTGTATTAAAAAATTTGCTCATTAATCTGCTTATGATTTATCAAATTAGCATGTTTGTAACATCTTTAAAAAAAAATAGAATTTATAAAATAGATTAAAAATACAGATATTTATATTTTTTAATATAAATGTCTATATTTATATTAAAAATTTATAAATTTATATTTTTGTAAATATGGATATTTATATTTTCAATGTATTTTTATAAATTTTACATCTTTAACTTTCATGCATTCTTTTTTTGAACTTTTCAGCTTCCAATCATTATTGTTTACGTAGCAAATCTGAAATTTCGATATCATTAACAAAAATTTGAATTCTTTACACCATATGCTTTATTTATTTCCGCGTTTTTTTCTTTCCATTCCATTTCACATCCGTTTTTTTCTCTCGTTGATGAACACTTTTTTATTTTCTTTTGAAATTTCTTTTGTTTCGATACGATCAGATAAATCAGTTGAGAATCGGCTTCGTCGTATTTTTCGCCATCGTTCCTCTCCTTACGTTTCATTACCGTGACCTTCTTCTTTTTCTTCATCTTCTTCTTTCGCCTTCTTCTATCATTATTATTATTGTTTTTTTCTTTTTTTTTTTTTTTTTTTTNTTTATGTCAAGCAAAAAAAAGAAAGAAAAAATGATAAGATATGAAAGGTATAAACTTTCTTCTCTTGTTTTCTTTTTGTTTTTTGCTAAACAAATGAGAAGTTGGAATTTCAACACATTCAAAGCATCTTGAAATTTCAAAAGAGATAAGAAAGTATGATCTAATCGAAAAATTAATTAGTTGATTTTCATCCATTTATTAGAAAAAGACTTTTTTTTTTTAAATTTCCGTTTAAAATTTAGCAGTATTAAAAAGGAAAAAAAAAAGCTGTTAAAATAAATGGGAAGAAATAATAAACTCAGAATATTTTTCATTACCATTGATAAAATTTGCATTTAATCTCAATTAGCTTACTTCGTGCTTGGAATAGATTTTACAGCGAAATTTTACTACCATTATCATTGTTATGTTTATCTCGCGAAGTACGGCTGTTTCTTCTTTTCAATTCATCGAAATTGAATTTCCATTTCTTTTTTTGAACGAGAGATGGATTGAATTTTGATATAAGTGTTTATCAATACAATGTCTAATTCAATCAAATTGTTTGATTATTTCGTCTAGTTTTTCCTTTCTATAATTAGATTACCAGCCAAATTCAAACATTTTTGATTTTTTCAAAAACGGAAGGCACTACAAGTTGTTAAACTATGCTAACCATTTTGTCTAAGTCATCAGAGACATAAATATTTAATTGATTATTTTTATTTCTTCGGCGCTTCTACTTGTTTCTATGCGTATTTCTTCAGTTATTAAATCAAATTTCTTCTTGCAAAGTTTCGAAAGATTTTTCGCACAAGTGCTAATTACAACTGATAATTTCATTCACAAATCATCACCGTCAACCGATGAGAGGGGGAGACGAGAGGGCTCGTATTAAATCAAACGAAATTATCTTTGCAAAATGATGATTGTAATTGTTTTGAATGTTATTACAATTACTTGTGATTGAATTATTCTATGCATTCATATAGCAGCAGAATATCCGGGAAACTTCTGGGACAGATAAATTTCGGATGAAATTAAGTTAAAATGCTACATGGATCATCTAATCATTCGTTTTGCTCCCTTTTTACCATATCGTCCGGTTTTCATTTTCTTCCTCAAAAAATTATCGCGATTTTTAAAACCGGTCCTCTTAACATTGCAACAGTTTAACTTTCCTTTTTTTCTTTTTTGCATCTTGAAAAATTTTTGGAATATCAAATATGTTAGTCTCAGTGAACAGTTCTTTTTTAGGTGAAGACATCAATGGGACTACTAGAAGAAGCGAAGCGGTAAGTTTCTTATGAAGAATAAAATATGAGATGCCGAAGTAAAATTTCAATTTAGTGCAGGGAAATTTGACGTTTCACGTACGTCTGTTCTTATTCCATCACTTATTTGTAACAGAAAATACTAGGGGATATTTTGAAATGAAACACCTCATACACACTCGTAAAAGACATTTTGGAAGTGAAAAAATACTAAGAAAAAACAACCTAAAGAATGCTTTCTCCTAATTGCTATTACCATTAATTGCAATTAATTATGTCGTTACGATGATTATTTAATAAAATATAGAAGTTTTGTCTCAACATATATAAAATATTACATACATATATATATATATATATGTATATATAATATATATATATTATATATAATATATATATATTATATATATATAATATAATATATAATATATATAATATATATATATATATATTATGTATTATATATATTATATATATATAATATATATATATTNATAATTATATATATAATATATATATATAATACATATATATTATATATATATAATATAATATATAATATATATAATATATAATATATATAATATATATATATTATGTATTATATATATTATATATATATAATATATATATATATATATTATATATTATATATTATACATTTATATATCAATATTATATTTACTAGTCACATAAAAAAAGTGATCAAGTGTTTTATCTTTTATCACAACAACAATAAGTTTATTTATTCATCATTTGATCAACTGATCATTTCTTTCTGAATACTAAATAGTATAATTCGCTTTTTTTTGGCAATTACATTTTCAAGAAATGTGTTTCGCTTTAATTTTTATTTCGTTTCAGGCACTCATTTCTTCTTTTGAAAAGTAATGTTGCGAAAATCGAAAATTATGTCATTTTCATCTGTCACTTGAAGTGCTGTGCGCATTGCTGATTGATCCAATCCATGTCCCAGCTGAGATCGTTCATCCGTTTATTTGGACGTTTAATTTCCAAACAGTAGTAATTATATTATCGATATTATTATGATCTTTCTTTCTTTGTGACCAATAATGAGTAATTAGAATAAAAATGTAATGCTATTTTGTGTAACGAGCGGTTGCTAAAAATGATTTTAATTATGCACAAAATAGATTAGTATATAAATTATTTAAAAAAACGGTAAGGCAATTTTTTTTTTTGTTCTCTTTCTACTTTGTTTTATCTATGAAAAATACTTTTTATTATGGTAACTTGAGAAGCTAAAATATACTAAAAAAAAAAAAAAAAAAAAAAAGTGCATAAAACAAATTTTATAAAGTACAACAGATCAGAAGATTAAGTTTTTATCAAGTAGGCAATCTTAAAAATCACTTGTTTTAGAAACTTTATTTTCACACGTTTAATAAGGAGTTTTTTAATGAGCATCAACTGCTATTTGACAACAATTATCCAATAAATCAAGTTTAAATGTTCAGTGGTTTTGAAAAAGGAATAACTAGTAAAATTAAAATAATTTAATTGGGGAATATTTTTTTAATAGCTGATTTGAGAAAGTCTAGCAGCATGCAAATGTAATATGGCCGCTTAGCAATTTATCGTTCTTAAATTTCAATTCAATTCGACATTTTTGTTCTTTCTAAAGGAAGTCAAAAGTTATTATCAAAAATATGGCAATTTTTTTTAAATATTTTAATATATTTACAAGTGTCTTAAGCATCTCAAGATGATTTGAGCAGATTTAATCATGAATTTTTTGATGAATATCAACTACTACTGTTCATGATATATCCATTTGATAAATTTTGATAATAATACGACGAACGGAAGCAGAAAAAAAGATTTCATGACCGTTCTTTCTGATGATTGACATACTATGATGATGTTTTTCCTTTTGATGACTGGTGGGAATACTTAAAAATGCAAATTGTAGAATGAGTGAAGTATCGGTTGACAAATCACTGCACAAAACCTTTAGACAAGAAAAACAGGTTACGAAGAGAAATCTGATTGCCTCATCTGATGATTCCCTGATCATCTGTGATGATACCTTTCGGAAAGCAACCACAATTAATAAAGTGATTAGGCAGTACAATATACCGACCGGTATCCATAAATTCTCACCTTCAAAGCTTCGAAATCTTAGCTCCAAATCCCTGAACCATTAATATTCATGCTGCTCTACAATTCCTCATGTTTTGAATTCCCCGTTTACAGAGTAAAACGATTCTTGAAATTGGTAAAAAAAAGCAATAGTTATTCTGAAAACCTCAAACGCCAACTCGTCTGCCATTCATTTCAAGTCTCTTCATATTCTTTCCCGGTGTAACCTTTTGACCTTTTTCTTTTTTTGAATTAAAGGTTATTTTTTAGATGGCCAAAAGTTCAAATAAAACTGGTCCTTCCAAAAAATCATCAGAAGTCCTGACAGGACTGAGATTCCTTCAACATCCTTTCTGTTTTCTCCTTATGAAGAGATCTTCATAAGGGGAAAACAAAAAGGAAAGCAAGCAGCAGTGAAAAACCCGCTTTAAAAGCCTTTAATAAAGACAGCAGACATTTTGAGAGCTTTTTCTTTTTTTCATTTTGCTTTTCAAACACTTTTAAAAACATTGTATTGAAGCTTGGCTGCACTACAGGCATATAAGCGCACGAAAATAAAGTGCATTATTTAAACATTCCAAATACAGTCATCTGCAGTTTAAATTCAAATTCAGCCCGATTTATTGATGTTCATTATGATGAAAATTGCTAATTACTCAAAGCAATAACAATGAAGGAAAAAAAACAATCAAGAGGAAAAATAAAATACAACACAGAATGGGATGTCCAAGAAAAAGAAAGTGTCGAAACTTTTTTTCCTCGACTTTAAAACTATAGGGTCAACAAGAAAGTCACTTCTCCCATACTTTTTTTTATTTCCTTTTTGCTCCCTGTAACTAGCCAATCCAGAAACTACAGAAAAACTATTCTGAAAGCTCGAAATTGAGGAGAATTCAAAAGGGAGCTAATTAAATTAAAATAAATAAAAGTCGATGAATTTCAAATAACATGATAACAAATAATTGCTTGCGTTTATCTGTTATCGTGTGTCTTTGTTAATATGGAGATCAATTTCCGGATGCTTGCGTCCTTCCAATAATCTTGACCCACACCACCGCCGATATCAGCATCAGCACTAACAGAACCACAGCCACCACCACTACTACCATTATCACCAACACCACTACCACCACAAATCATCATTATCACCACATTACTACTACAACCACCACTACTGTTACTACCATCACCACCACTGCCACTGCCACCACCACCACCACCACCACCACCACCGAAGCACTTGTGAAAATCTCTCGAGTCTCCTGAAACTGCATTCAAAGACTGCTTAAACAAAGAGGAACATCGATATGCTTTTATCTCACTCAAACTTACCAAACATGTAAGAGAAAACCTAATTCCTCCACAAGTTCAAAGAAGAAGAAATCCTTAAATTCCACTTTATCTACAGAACTAAAGCGATTCAGTTCAGGAGGCGAGAAGGTGAGCAGAGAAATAAAAAAAGACTGTGTAAATGAGGTACGTATGCTGCCAACAGAAAATTATGTATTAATCCAGGAATTTTTTTTTTTTTTTTTTTCAAATAAAAAAAATAGACCATAACCGCGTGCATTAACCGACAACAAACGAACGCAACCAAAAATAAATAAAAATTACCAAATAGGATTGGCATTAGCAATAGTGAGTGAGACCTAACAATTGTTTAATGCAATGGGACATGTGATGGATGCAACTGTAAAATTAAGACAAAAAGAAAAATAAATTTGAAGAAATTGCAAACAGAAATCTTGAATGTTAAATTTGTACAAATAATCGAGAGCTCTTTAGCGAATAAATCAAACAGCTAGTGAAATAAGCCTTCAGTACAACCGTATTCGGTATGTGATATTAAGCTAACTGACATAATACACTGAATAACCGAACAGTCCCGACAGATGAGAAAAATAAAAAGAAAAATGGTGAAGGTGTCCACTACATTTCACTATTATTATAAGCCATCTCACTGCGGAGGTGTACTAAATGTTTCACGCAGCTGACGTTCAATATTGTAATTGAGCGACGGCGCGACCTCCGTGATAGCGCTTCTTCTATGAATGATTGTTGGCACCGGTTGTCTTGACAAAATACCTCCATGGAAATAACAACCATGGTCTAAATTGCTACTCAAGCTATTCCCTTGTTGTTGTTGTTGTTGTTGTTGTTGCTGCTGCTGCTGCTGATGTTGATGTTGATGGTGGTGATGATAATGGCGATGCTGATCAACTATATTACTGTTAATTTGAAAAGTATAATGAGTTGAGGGATGAGCTGGTCTCCGCGATAGGGCGGCATCGACGGATGTATGACGAGCACATTCAGCCAATGAAGTTGTCGCATAAGCTCGTCGGGGCTGCAGTAAGTGTAAAAGCGAACAGTAAATGAATTAGTGGAATTAAAAAGTATACATATGAAAAAAAAAAAAAAAAAAAAAAAAAAGAAAAAAAGACGAAACTGGAGGAAAAAATTTAAAAAGTGCAAACGCTTAAATATGAAAAAGATATCAAATAATTCTCTTCAAATCTTCGTGGTGATAATAAAAAATACATACTAAAGTATCTCTTAATGGTGGAAGATGTTGTCCAAGAAAACTATTCTGCGGTGGACTGCCAGGAAGCGATATTGATGAAGGAAGCGTTATTCGAGAAGTGATATGAGGACCAACTATAGGATGATACGGAATGTGAACTGGACCATGTGGGCTACTGCCAGAGCTATCCATGGAACGAGTGAAACAGCTGCCACCAGTGCCTAGCATAGTACTTCCGTTATTTGGCTGATTATGACGCAAACGTAGACGTGCCAGCTGCAATTCCCGACGCTGTCGCTCACGTAATTGCTCCATCTCAAGCCTGTGTCTGCAAAATGAATGTTTACACTTTTGGAGAAAAACAATGCGGGTAAGAAATTTAAAACAACCTAAAACCAACAAAAGAAAAAACTGGCTAAACTCATACTCATGAAATTCCTGATCTAAGAAAAATAATACGTACATTATATTCAAAATACGGTATGGAATCATCCGCAGAACGAATCCCAGAAATTCCATGATCAATGCTGACTACAGCTGAAGCCTGAATGTTAAAGGCCTAGGAGAGGTCTTATCCACACAAAATAAGTACCTCTGTATTAGCGACTGTATAGCTTCATCGTCCTCATCGTTATATTCTTCATCAAGCTGAAAGAAACCCTCGCACTAGTAGTAATCTTAGCATTACAGAACAACGCAAAAACAACACATTCCCTTGTTATGTTATAGTATTTATTGCTATTTTAATCTATGAATTGGCAATAGTATGCTACAGAAATGATATTGATATTTCTAAGAAGCGACTAAGGATCGATTATTTAATTAAAAATAAAAACATCAAAAAATTCCTCTGCTAAAACTTTTGTTACTCACAGTAGAGTAGTTTTCAGTACCTAAATACATCTGAGGTAGTGGACTTGTATACTGTTGCACTTGGAAATTCCAGATGAATTTGACTCAACTACAATTTCCTCCAAGAAATTAGAAATGATCTGTAACTTTTTGTTCATAACCTTCGAATTGTACTTGGTGCGCACTAATTATACACAGCTGTGACAACGAATCCAAAATATTATACATGCATCTCAATCGACTAATATTCGAATTAGTGCAACAAAAGAACTCCTCACAATCACTACTGAGAAAGTAATCCAGGGAAAGCAATGACCTTATACCTAAGCACTAAATAACAAATAAGGTGCATCTGTTAGCAATGAAGCATGTGTCAAGGTGAACAAACATGCAAATCCTGATAAGGTAATAAAATCAGCCTGAAATAACATTGCAGATCCACAATTTTTAGAATAGATCACATAACATAACCAAAGCAGGCACAAGCGACACGAATAGAAATTTACTTGTAATATTTCCAGAAGCAGCAACTTGACTCGTTTATACTTACTGACCATTAGACTCCTTTTGCGTCGATGATCCTGCAGTTATGAACCATGCGTTGCAAGCAAGCGAAAAAAAAAAAAAAAAAAAAATTCAAAACTGTACATGCACACAAAAAGAAAAGTAAAAACACTGCAGTATTGTTCAAAAACAAACTTGGAAATCAAAGAAGAAATATCTGGAACATGAAAAAAAAAAGCAATTTAGAATGATATTAATTGAATAACCAGAAAAAAAATTACAGGAGTTCTAACTGTCTTCTCTAAATTATGGTTTCAAAAGTGCACAATATAATTCATGAAACAAATGTACATATTTCCGTTTATTTTGAAAACGGATATTTAAATCACTGTACCATAACTATCCCCAATACAGTGGAATATATTGCCGAACGATACTACATCTGTAAGCCAAAAATCGCCACAATACGAGGCTTCTATCCCAAGTCATAAATGATTTAAATCCTCTAACGCTTTATTACTATTTTATGCAACCATTTCTATGGCATATTTTATGGTACAGAGAAAGATCTGTTCATCAGGTCTAAAAAATAACTTCCTAGCTTTATGAAAATATTTGATATAAAGCGAATTTCTGGAAGGTTAGACATCACAAAAAAAAAAAGGCAAAAAAGAGAAATACAGTCATATGAATATTACTGATACCTAAGCCATGCCTGTTTTCAAATTAAGAATAATCACAACACGTATAAAGACCCTACACTTCAGCTAACAAAAAAAAAAAAAAAAATGACAGCTATGGGCCTCTTCAATTTTCACATAAAAAAAAAATGTCTAATTTAAATTTTTATTTTTTCTAAGTCACTGGAAGATCGGAACTGAAGGGTAGAACATCTTATCATTCTCTATATGCAACTGGCTACACACTGGATTATTTTGTCTTTCTCCACCAAAAACTCATTTTCCAAACAACTCTTCAGTAAAAGACTTTTTCACAAGAGTCAAGATTTACAACTAAAAAAATAACCCAGATGTGCAAAGAAAATCTGGATCTCCTAAGGGAAAATTCAGTTTTTAGAGGAGTAAATCCAAGAATTTATCTTGAAAATACTTAAAGTATTGCTTCACACTTACTTCTCTTTTATCTTAAAGAATTATAAATTGAGAAGTTAATGTACCTGCGACAGTACCACCATCCTTATCGATTCTTTTAAGCAAGTAAGCGAAATGGAAATCTGCTAAATCATAAGACCATCCAGAAAGATACAAAAATAAATAGACAAAAATCTTAGTTCACAAAACAAGAAGACATAAAAACAGAGTATCCTAAAATAGTTACTAAAATAAAGGAAAAAAACCGGAAGCGAAACACAGATGGATGGAATAATAATACATACAATTAAGCATCTTATCAAATAAAGCACACCAATGCATTCCAAAAGCGGTCTTTATAAAACGCAAAGAAGCAACTAAAACCATTTCAGATATTCAATCTGGTAAGTTCAGGCTACCGGTATATATATGTATAAAAATATATATATCGTAAAAATACGGTCATATTGCAAAAGTGCAAGAAGGTGAATATGTGCAGCCAAAAAACCTTCACCGTAATCATGAAAAGTGAAAGGAAAGTGATAATTTCGTTAATTTAATGTGGAGATGGGTGTTTGAAGAACAACTGATGCTAGATGAGTTCTACATCTATGAACTAGCTACAAAACTATTACTTTCATTAAAATCAAAAAAGAGGAAAAACCTGAAAATCATAGTCGGAGTTGTAAGATGTTGTTGGACTAAACATATGATCGAGTGGATCACGTGTGCTGATCAATTCCGTTTGGCTAGCCGAATCGCTGAAATGCGTTGGTGGTGGTGTACCAACGTGAAATACCGCTCCCTTCGGCACATTCACTGAAGCAAGCTCGTTGGTTGATCTTTGCGTTGCTTCACACGTTTCGGACGTCAAAATACATGGTTGTTGGACCGAGTGAATTGCATCCAACGACGAAACCTGCGTTAAGCTTGTTTGTTGAGTATCTATATTTGTAGTAGTAAGATTATTGATACGGTAATTTGGATGCGTTGAATTAACGATATGAGATACCGTTGAGCAACACCCATGTGTACCCAAAGTCGTTGTTAGCGCTGTCTCCAAATTTTCGAATTTCGCTAAAGGAGCTGAATTCGCTGTCGAACCACCACCATCTGAAATTGTCGTACTGGTACCGCTGTTTATTTGGGTAGCTACGGTGAGAACATTTGACGTAGCGTCGTCGCTGCTTGCAACATTTGGTGATGCTGCCCCCGGACAATTTCCGTCCTCCGATTTTCCATTTCCTCCTCCTCCTCCTCCACCTTCTACTGCGTTTCCTACCAACATTTTCACATCTTCCGGTGTATGTTTTGTTGCATCACTGGTTGGCACGACTCTCTGTAGTAAAATGTAAGTTTTGTACTAACGAAAATACACGTTTTCAAATTTTAGAATTAACGATTACCAAAAAGGATTAGAAAAAAGAAATTAATGGGATAAAATTTGCTTAAAATTTTAAAACTGAAACATAACAGAAGGGACAAGTTCATTTCAACGTACATCATGAATCAAATTTTTGATACAATTCATTATCGCGTTCAAGAAGGGAGAATTATGAAACTCCTTTCCAAAACACGAATTAGATTCTGTTGTACACATGTTCCGTTCTTCAAATAATATTCAAAATCATGAATGCAAGTAATACGATAGAAGCAAAATCGTAGTGGGTTTATAGTTATAAAACGGTACTACTGTTACTGTTAAACAGAAGCCCTTCTAAAAAAGCACAAAAAGCAATTCAATCGAAAGAAAGAATGCCCAAAAATAATTACAACACTGCAAGAAAAAGAAAAAAAAAAAAACATTGGCTTCACCAACTAATTAATCAGAAAAATTGAAGTGAATGGACCAAAACTTATTAGAGAACTTGCACAATAAGCCCATTTCAAGCGCAAGTGAAGAAATATGCAAAAAGGAAGAAACAACATGCGCCCTCAGTCTTTTCTTCAATCCACGTAATGCTTAGATGGGCAAAACATTCATGTTTTGCAGAGGTATACAAATAACTTACATTTTGCGAATCCTACCTCTCTCCAATTACGACTTCTATTTTTAACCCGATGTTTATCTATAATGCATTTCATAGCGAACTAAGCGTAGATACAAATCCGATGTTGTATAATAAGAAATGGAAGTTGCCCAGCATAACTTACCTTATCCACTCCAAAATTGATATCCTGTAAATTCGTAACGCCCGCATGAAGCATACTTGGTGATTGATGTTCTGTAGAAATCGGTGGGACATGACCGGCATTATCAACACCCAGCGGCGGTACAGAACCAGCTTCACGAGGCTCAACATGAATTACCTGAAAAAATGAAGTGAAACAAATTTCAAGAATTGCCCACACATGCTATGAAATAATTGATGGAAGGAACGAGGTAACCTTCTGCAGCGCATCAGCCAGTTCATTCAATGTATCAACATGCAAGATCCCAGCCTCCGGAGTAGCACTTGTGATCCCCGGCGTTATCGTTCCAGATACAATATTTGGCAGTGTTGTGGGTAACAATGGTGCTGTTGAAACAGTATGTGAACTAGGCGTAAGTGCTGGAGATTGCTGCGTTTGCGTTACTGGTGTAACAGTTTCATTACTTTGGCAAGCAACTTCTTCCATTTGTTCGCCTTGCATTTTCTGACTTAACGCCAACAACTTATCATTTAGATCTGCCAAATCATGCGTCAAATTGCTATGCATGGATGGAGTATGTGGTAAAGATGTACAAGGTAACGAACCTGAAAAATGAAATATCGAAATTATCGTCAATAGCACGTTATCAGGAACATTACTCGGGAAAGATTAAAGGGCGAACACCACCCATTACTTTGTGGTTTGGGTAATAAAACAGCGAAATTGAACTGTATGACTGAATAAGTGCAATAGCCTTAATGGGTACGCCAATAATTTTTAACCAAATTCTCGATAAAGATAATTTCCTTTACCTCCAGAAACTGCAGGAAGATCTGGTGGTGGACCTGAGCCTGAATTTGCTGTAGCAGAAACGTTATTCGGTGGATTTACGCCGCTCACTTTACAAAGTTCACTTTCTAATTTTCTCAGTGTTGTACGCGACTCAATGTTTCCCACATGCTGCGGAACTGCTGTTGATACATTCAAGGTCTGTGATGGATTAATTGACGATGATGATATATTATTGCTAACGCCAATCACGATTGAAGGAGCATCCTTTACCTTCAAATACCATCGTTTACAGAGGTTTTAACTGTGTTCCAGAGTTCACAATAAAATGAACGGTGGGTGGACTACCATGTAGTTAAAACAATTTCTTAATTTAAGGATATCATTTCTATGAGAAGTTTTGGAACTAGATTTACAAATGATGAAAGGTGATCTTTATGAGAAAGTGATTACTGAATTACTTAACTAAAGAAAGCATGTGAGTCTGAACAAAATGGGTTACGTGAAAATATCTGCTGATAGTTCTAAAATTCCACATTTTTAAACTTGGTAATATACTTACACAGCCTGCAGGTTGTTGAATTGATGATGAAGCAGGTGAATGGGTTTCCAATTGAGAAGCACATGACTGTGAGGCCTGACTCCCCTGGGGCTCACTAAGCGGACTATTATCCGTATGACTGGCAGCAGCTGTCGTAACTTCGCCAATAGGGACTGCAGTTGATGGCACTGGTTGGACCTAAAACCGATAAAAACTATACAAATATTATTGCAGTTCAAAAACACTATGAATAGTGAATATCAAACTCTTATAAAATGTACGATTAATAGGCTGCAAGTGGTAATGTACTACACAACCGTCTTCATTGCAGAATTTCTTTAACTCAACGAAATTTCACATCTTAGTTCAATTTAATGTGTCTGCATTTTTTCTTTTTTTAAATATGAAACCTTGAAACGGCTGATTGTGGTAGGTCCCGACGACTTGATTGAAGAGGAAGACACAGAAGAAGTAGCAGGTATGACCTGAGAAATTGCACCTGTCGATGTTTGCAGTGGTGCTGTTGTTGAAGATACGGAAGTTGTCACGGGTGTCACAGAAGACTGTGCCGACAAACTTGCAGTAGCAGCTAACTTCTGAAGAATAGTGCGAAATGACGGCTGAGACTATTGAATGGAATATATTCAAAAATATAACCCTCTTTATCAATGCGGAAAAGGAAATGCATTACCACTGCACGAAGAAATAATATTGGAAGCAAACAGGAGGAAGTTCACTATTAACTTATCTTCCAGATCCCTGTCTACTGGTTTATTTTCAAGAATCTTCACAACTCTAATAGAAGAAGGAAAATGAACAGTTGAAACATCTTTTGTTAACCATCTCTTTTTTATTAATCATTATAAATAGAAATATAAGCTGTTAAAAGTACGTCTGTACTTACTGTATGTTGAATATTGGAACTAAGAGATGGCAAAGTAGATGAACTACTGATATCAATAGGTAGCGTAGATTTAGTAACCAAAAAACGTGATGCTTTTGTTGTTGTTGGAGCAGGGGCTGGAACAGGACTAGTAATACTGGGAGTTGTAGCCGTATTGGATGCAGTTGTGACTGAAACAACTGAAACTGATGGTTGTTGTGTTGAAGATGCTGTTAGTTGCTGCGCCATCACAGACAAACCTTGCGTTACAGAAGCAGGTGTTTTCGATGAAACAACGGATGACAAGGTATTGTCCGATGTCTGCAAAATGAGAATTACGACATGCGAAAAAGTTAAGAGGATGCAGAGAGTAATCAAAGAATTTTGCATTTCATCTGTGGGCTAAAAATTTAAACAGTTATATAGCAACGCTTGTTTAATTTTAATGTTAATTTTATCTTTAGCACCCTTCAGGACTCTGATAAGCTCACAAACAGTTGTGAAAAGTTACAGTGCTTTGGAAAAACTCCACAAAATGATATAACTCCCCTACCGACTGTGAAGCTGAAGAATTCGGCGCCGTCTGATCAAGTAACTGATTTTTCAGTGTTAAGAGAGGCTGAACACTCTGGAAACTATGCACTGAAGATGTCGCTGTTGTCGTTGTGTTTAATTCTCCTGTAGTATCCGAACAAAGTGTAGAAGGAGTCAGAACACTCGACTGACTTACTGTCATTTCGACACCCGCATTAGTTGATGCTGAATCCACAAAACTAATAATTTTGGCACCAACTGCTTTTACCGGATCAGCAACAATCATCTGGAAATGAATGAGCAATACTGCAACAAAGAACCTAATATACATCTATGACTGCAAAAAACAAAGTTTTTATAAACCTAGCAAGTAAAGTAGCTTGAGTAGTTGATTACTTCTATGGATAAAAATTAAAAGTTATCAGTGATCCATAAAGTATGTGATATACAACTCATTGTATAGCATATATATATATATATATATATATAAAGACAAATTGTAACCTGGATAATCTTTTCGAGTTGATCTACAACAATCCCCACTTGCGGATTCGTCAAGCAATCCTGATCTAACTAAAAAAAAAAGGACGAGAAAAACTAGGTATAATTAGAATATACGAAAATTTTCCGGACTCTGTGTTAGAATTGCTGTAGGACAATGCGACCCCAAAAACAAAATCTCAAATATCAGGTGGTAGGTGTATAATAAAAATTTCCTTTTCATCTCTTCTTCACTACCTTCTTCCTTTAATTCCTTTTTTCTCTTTTCTCCCTTTGATATTTAATTCTCTTCTGCCTCTGTTGCAATATACTTCACTAATTGCAACATTCAGATTTTTAATCAAAGTATGGTTCCAAATATCTTATGATATATAAAACGATGTGACGTCGTTATAATCAAACAAATTTTTCTCACATATCTATTGAGGTTGCACATTAGTGCTTAACTTACGAAGCACTTCTTGTTTCCCTTAACGATTATTAATAAGATTAAAGATAATACCAATTTCTTCGTGATCACAGATGGTTTATCAGAATCTGGTGCAAACTGAAAAGTGACCGTTTTGTGTGACGTGTCGAGGCGGCAGCTGACCAACTGGAGGCAACAGTTTTCGTTAGAATTCGAAATAAACATAAAAACTTTTAAAATCTCAGCAGTATCAATAAGAAATTGAAATTAACCACTTCTCTAATAAATCATATTTTGGAATAAAACTAAACAAGTCATTTGTAGCTACTCGAATTACTGGATAAAAGAACTTCACGGGAAACTGCAGTAAGACCAAAATGAAGTCAAAAAATTTGCATATATTAAATTTAACAGAAATTACTTACTGGTTGCTGATTAGTTTCATCTGTAACAACACGGAGCACTTCAATGACAACTTTTTTCTTTGACTTCTTATGCTTCACAGGTCCATCATGATGATCATCGCTTTCCGGTGATACTGCAACTCGCTGCTGCTGCTGCTGCTGATGCTGTTGTTGTTGTTGTTGCTGCTGCTGTTGTTGTTGCTGCTGTTGCTGTTGCTGTTGTTGTGGTATTTGCTGTGACTGTTGTTGCTGCTGTTGTCGTAACTGCTGTGGTTGCTGCTGCGACTGCTGCGACTGTTGTTGTTGCTGCTGTTGCGATTGTTGTTCAAGAGCTGCAGCCGCTTCGCGTTCCTAAATAAAACGAAAATTCTACATGATCACAAAATATCTGCTTAAATACTTAAAGCCTCAGCCTAATATCGGTCCCAATTTACATCACCATCAAAATGAAGAGCATCGAATCCGTGTCAGAAATAGGATATATTTCCCCACCAATTCTTGTTACGAATACTCTGTGATCAGTTAATGCTAAAGCCTTCCGTTATCATTGCTTAATTTGAGCCACTCCATTAAAATCGTTTTCGCAGCTTAAAACCTTACACCTATAATTTTTTCATGTCTCTTTCTACTGTCTGTTACGAAACCTTTCAACTGACAACGCTAGAATCCAAAAATTTAAATTTATATCTTGAGGAGAAGAGCAAATAACGGATGAACATAGAAAGTTTGGTCAGGCTGATTGCACCAAACTATAGAATAAAAATCAGAAAATCACAAAAACAAAATCTATCTAAACGGTACTCATACCATACGCTCTTTCTCTCTGGCTCTTAGCAGCATTTCATTACGAATAGCTTCTTCTTCTTGTTTGCGCTGTTCTTCTTCCCTCAAACGCTTCAATTCCGCATGCCGAAATTCACGATCACGCTTGAAGGCTTCAACCTAAAATTTGGAAACTACTTCACGTCTAAATCTACATATTGTCGTTAAAGTGCATTAGAATCGCATTTTCTACAACACAGCCTTCATCTTCGACTCTTACAATTATCAAATTAGACCTTATCCTTAATGAGCTTCGTGATCATGCGCGTATCTTCTTCAGGAATATGTTGCTGTTCTATCATTTGTTGTACTACTTCTTCTGCTTTATCAGTTTCAATATCAAATGCAAATTGTAATCCCTCATTTTCTTTGAAACGATACTGTTTCCGCTTTTTTTCATCAAACACTCTCAGCTGCATTTGTATCTAAAAAATTTGCAGAAGTGCCACTGAAACAAATCCGGATTAATCTCATTTCACCGTAATACGCAGCGGAAATAAAATGATATAATGTGAACAATGATGTAGTAAATTACTTCGGAATTAACATCACTGAGATCTGCATCTCGGTTTTTTATTTCGACCCGTATACCGATCAGCTCTTCTGGCGTGAAGAAGTCATCTGACAACAGCTGTTTTACAGTTGACCTGAAAAATGCCCAGGTGAAAACATAGCACTTGAACACCTAAATTTCAACACCGCTTTTTGGCTCGGCAAATGTACAAAAATGGCATTTGAAGGACAATATTCAAAAAAAAAAAAAAAAAAACTAGCACACCTTTCCTCACGACGAACCCGTATGCACCGATCAATAATCTCCCGAATTTCAGGATATTGTTGGGGTATTCTACTGAAGCACTCTGGCTTCACACCCTGTAAATAACATATAATTACTTCGGAACTTGTACTCACATAAGTCCATCTCAATTTTCAAAATTATGAATAAGGCGGTGAAATTGATACGTCTTAACCAAGTTAAAACCAAAACTTCGCACAAACTGAACTGAATGAATGAATACCTAAACTTGTTTAAATATCCACTTGTAAAACGTTTTAAACTTCGGAGTACGAATATGAATGCTAAGGATCACGAACATATGATGATATAATGCACTTACTGTAGTAACTTTACGGTAAATTTGAGCAGGAAACTGACACTCGCTATAGGGATATTCACCAGTAACCATTTCTAACAAACACATTCCAAATGCATACACATCAACGCTTTCATCATACATTTCTTCATACATCTCAGGAGCCATAAATTCTGGTGTTCCTGGAAACAACTTCATCACAATGTACAAATAGGATCGTTTTAATCAACACAGTCATCGGTAAGTTTTGATGAAATATATCCTTTGAAGACAACTAAACAACCCCTTTTTACTGTTCAACGATGATAAAAGGATGGAACTCATGAAATAGTGGTGATACTAAGTGCAAATAGTTGCTTACCAATGACGCTTTTTGCGTATGATTTATTTTTTAGAGTTGCCAATCCCAAGTCGCCAATTTTAACACTTCCCGTTGTACCTGTGATAAAGATATTATCACATTTGAGATCTCTATGAATTACCGGTGGATTACGTGAGTGAAGAAAAGAAAGCCCCTTCAGAATCTGTCGACACCAAGACTTTAGCACCTGAAAGCAGTTAAATCAGTAGAATGCCAAGAATTATACTGCACAGTGCAAACATTCATCCATTTTAATTGACAATTACCACCTCTAGAAATAAATGTATCGGTTTTACTCTCACTATTACTAACTGATGCGATATCAATAATTTTATGCTAACCTTTATGTTTATCCGTTTAAATCGTTTCAGATACATTTTCAGTGTACCTGATGTCATCAATTCAGTTACCAATACAATGTACCTTTAACATCCATTACTTATCTTGAATTTATACAAAACATAACAAAAAAAAAAAAACGATGGCAAAAAAAGGGTAATTGGATGATTCCAAATACGCAACAAATGTATCAGTCACTTTGCTGTAGTGACGAACGAAATATAAAATTGTCTCTTAGCATAGTAAACCAACAATAAAAAGCTACCTTTTCTTCCCTGCATGATCTTGCCTTTCCCAATAATCATAGAACCGTACAATGTTGGGATGTTGCAAGCCTTTCAACATCTCAGCTTCTTCCCGAAAACGCTGCCTTTCTGCCTAAACACGGAACCCCATTAGCGAAGATTAAAATCAATTTGAAGGGAGAGCTGGAATAGAGTCTACCGAATATCATTTCACAGTTATACGCTATACTTCAAATGTTTAGGACTGTGTAAATTCATTATTCGGAAGAGCAAATCCATCTCCCCATCTATGCAATTTATTCAAAAAATCCTTTAATCAAAAATGAATCAGCGGCCTAGGCAATTTTTATATGAAAAAAAAAAAATCAAAAAAAAAAAAAAGAATTTGCAAAACAAATGCAAGGTGGCTGTAAAATCACAAAAATCAAAGCCAAGGGTAAAATAAAAACACGAAAATAGCCAAAATTAAAATGAAAACGCAGCATCAGCCAATGTAGCTTTTATGAAAGACCTAGAAATATTTCAATTTTGTAAAATAGTTTTTCATTGGCAAGAGAACTCCACTGTGATCAAATGATAACACTCGACCATAAGTCAGAGTTAGGTATACAAGAACAAAAAACCTAACGATTGTGGAGTGAATCTTCGAGTAGCAAAGACCATGTGAAACAATTTGTTGAAGTTTGTCAGAAAAAAATAATAATAATTCCAGAATCAATTAAGCAAGATAACAACACCACATGACTTCTTTTTCTATTCCTTAGTATAAAATATTAACTAACCTTATTCAGCTTGCTCTCTTGAAGTTCACACCACGCAACCGCAACCCCTGTTTCCGTATCCAAGCCACGGTAAACAGTCTTGAACGATCCACGTCCCAGCTCCTCGTCAAACTTCAAAAACCGTCCATCTGAAGAAACTACGGCCCAAAATGCAAGATTATTAACAAGTTGGTTACTAGCAAAAGACAAATTATTTCCATCAGATATAAATTCTGCGTTGTACAAATTCAATTCATGCAGGTATTTTTCTATTTGAAACTAATTAAAATACAAAACAAAAAAAAAAGCGTCTAATATAATTCATTTCAAAAATTCTCATTTCTAAATCTTAAACAAACAGTTTACGATTTCATTTGTTGCTTCATTCCTTCTTTTTTAGAGGAAATCAGAAAAATGAAAATATTTATTTTTACCTGGAGATTTGTCGATAGGCTTTTCCTCTTCTGCATCAACGTCATCATCCACGATTTCCCGCTGTTTTTCCTCTGCTCTAGCTGACTATAAATTGATTTAAAATATTAAATGCTAAGAAATGCATGAAAGTTAATCTATCACTGGAATAAAACGGATTCAGCTGCAAGGACAAAACAAGTAGATAAAAGCATATTACGTCATTTAATTGAAATATAATTTTTTATTAATCACAGTTCCAATGATGTAAATCTATGTGAAAAAACAATGACGATGAGGATGTTTAAAGCGCACAGTGACCACAGCAACATAAAAAGACACTGTTCTGTAAGGTATGGTGTACGGTGCCGGTGAGGGTAAAATGCTTTATATTATGCCATTTTCCTGATAAGGAGAGATTTAGCCCCGAGACTGCTAAAGAGCCAGTTACATCACTAAAGATATATTATACCTACCTCATCTTTCTTCTCATCCTCTTGTGGTAGCACAGATGATAAAGTTCCCGAAGTCAACGCATCATTCTCTTCAATTTTTTCCTTTTCATCTTCTTCATCCACCGTTTCATGGATCTTCTTCTCACTTCCTTGAGTACCAGATGCTATTGCAAGTGAAGAAACAGCTGGGATTCTGCAATACTGCTTTCTCTTTCCCTTTTTAATCATAGTAATTTGAAAAGAGATATTTAATTTGAAGGCAATCAAACGTTACCAACAACTTCAATCAGGTTTTCTTGAGTCAACGTGGTCGATGTTCTTGAGATTTGTTGTGACGTGAATACATATCGAACACAACTATTCAAATTCTTGCTGAGGAAGAGAAGAACACCGACCACATATTAGTCCAGTTGAAAGTTTTTTTCTTTCTTTCTGATAGGACTCAGGCTATTAATATGAATTTCAACTTTTAGCACTTTCTGATTTCTCAAGCTCTCAATTTTACTGCATGTGTAGCCACTTGCCTTGTTACACAATAAAATTCAACTGGTTGACAATAAACATTTTAGTTTCGAAAACTTGAAAGTCACAAAAATTTTAGCTCACTATCTGAGCGCTACAGATGATATTTGAAGAAATTATGGGTTTTCGATTTATGATTTATCTGAAAAGCCATACATTCTGCAGTTTTTTTCACCTCTTTTTTAAATGCGCATTCACAATACGACTTTCTGGAAAAAGTGAGCAATTTTCCGCCCTCCCTCCCCCAACCTGTTCTAAACAAATACATAAACCAAATCGTTTCATGATAGTTTCACAGTCTATGATAAAAAACCACCTCAACAAACTTAGATCTGAGTTTCAACAAATGTCTTTACGACATAAAAGTTTAAGACTTCCCAAGAAAATGCAAAGTATGGGGTCTTTCTCTACTTAGCTAGTGACATATTTCTAATCATTATATTAAGGACTACCTAAACATAAACCTGAACACCTTGAATCTAGAAGGAATGTGAATTCACTAATGATAACAGTCGAGAAGCATGTCCTTCTGCCAAAAAATTAAAAATTTCCTGATTTAACAAACTTTCAATGCTAAATCCAAATGAATGTACATACGGAAAAATTTCCGACCACAACTTCTTGAAATTTTTGATAGTCAGGTAGTTTTCCCTAAAGTACCTGTGAAGTAAAACACAAAAAGGAGTGCGTCAGGCTTCCCCAAGAGAGTGGGGAATTTTATCAGCTTCGTTTTTTTTTTTTGTTTCTATTTTTTAAATTGCATCTTTTCACTATAGTAAGTTTAGTATTCGGTGAAAAAAAGTGAGACCACCACGTTTTTTTCCATCTAAGCTACCGCCATTGCATAACATGGCACATTTATAATAGATACTTCTAAAAATTACTTTGTGGTGAGGAATAGAAACTAAGCTACCAGCGATCTATAGATACTAGAAGGATTGTATGAAGGCATGGGAAATCAGCCATCAAGCTATTACATATTAAAGTTAAAATGGAAATCATTCAATCAGAGATATATGGAGCGTAGAAATCTGTTTCTAATGTATGTAATAACCAACAGAGAGAGAAGGAGTTGTTTTAAAAATATTAACGGACTAGGTTTTCAAAATTTGCAACAAATGAAGAAATAGATTAAAATATAAGATTCAAATTTAACATATGTAACTCATCTTCGTTTAATTCCAAAAAGAAAAAAATCGGCCAAAACAGACCTAATTTACCAGGCAACCTGCTTATACGATTTCATATTCTCAGTAATGGTTCCACTCCATGGGTGCCCTACCTGATGCTATGTGCAAAAAAAGAAAGCTTCCCAGTATCCTGAAAAGTATGTTTGCTTTTCATTTTTGGGCAAAATTATACTGTTCTGAGGCTATCATTACTCAAATTTATTATTTCTCATCAAGCGGTAGTTAATCTGCACTAACAGTGATATCACCCTGATTTCGGTAAAAGTTTTGTTGGCAGTGTAACTGTACAAGAGATATTTGACCATTTCAATTCATCTGTTAAGAATGCAAAACACGAATTTCAAAAATAATTTATATAAATGTCATTTCTTTTTTTTTTTTTTTTTTTTTAAATACCACTTCATAACGACCTCGCTGATTGAAAATGATAGCAAAAAAAATATAAAACCTGTTCCGTTCGAACAAAGTTTGCTGATGTACGGTTGTGTCGTTCCGTGCGATAGTTCCTGATGGCTTCGATGACTTGTCTACTAACGGTTGCCGATAACGACTCCATGGCTAGAGAGAAAGACAATGCATATATTTCTAATAACAAGCATTAAGTAAGGAAACAGTGTCATTAAAAAATACTATGAAGAAAAAAAGTCATTATGACAGTCTTAAGCAGCAGAAGATACTTCAGAGAAAATCTACCCCACATTACTAACAATATAATAACTATAATGAAAAGTACTTATTAGCTATTAATGTTCGGCAATTTGTCTCATAACTAATTGAAAAAGTTCATCGCATGGTACTGATTGCTCATGAAACGATGCAATAAACAACTAATTTCAAAATTTCTTCTTCCATTAAACAATTATCTTCAAGCAACCTAGCAATAATGTCTGTAAGGAAACAAACCGAGTAAGGTTTAGCTGGTCTCGAAAGACGCCAGTCTCGTTGGACAGCTTCAAGTCGTGAGCGCTCTTCACCAGAAAGCCAGTTTGATGTACCACTTAAATTTATAAGACATAAAATTTCTGGAGAATAATTCAAATCCAAAAAAACAAAAAAAACAAAACAAAAAAAAAAACAAAAAAAGGAAAAAAAGAAAAAAAAAAAACAAAATTGATTTGGGCCAATACATCGATATATCAATAAATAACACTGTAAATGAAATATTCTAATATATCAACGAAGCCAGCAGTGAGCAATTCCAATACGAAGTTATCTTAGAAAAATTCAGCACAACTTTCAACTCAAAATTTCACTACAAACCAAGATAGTGATACAGTTAGCCGTATCAATATCATTTAAATCTTCAATTAATAAATTTTCATTTCATTACCGTTTTAGCAAAATAGATTTTTTAATTTTTCTTTTTTCCTTTTCAAAAAGTTTTCAAGCTTGAACATACACTAATCACATATATATATATTAAAAAAAAAAAAAAATATAGCACTTCACTAAATGCTACAACGAGGCTTATAGTATAAAGACTGCTCAATCAACCATTCAGTACAACGTGTCTGCTGCCAATTCGGATTGCCTGATCTCTTGACTGATATGTACACAGCAATATATATATATATATATCTTGTCGGTTTGCTCGGAACATATACAGATGTGCTAAACTTTTTCAGGATGAAAAAAAAAAGGAAAACCCGAGATTTAACTGATGAAAAAAAAAAAAAAAAAAAAAAAGAAATAGTGGTGACGGAATCAGTGAAAAAAATTACGGGAAAATTTACTTGACGGGAAGAGGAGAGGGGAGAGGGGGAAAAAAAAAAGAAAAAAAAAAAAAAACACTCATATCAATGGAACGTGATTAGGAATTTATGAAAGTTTTATTACAAATCCTTATGGATGGGTATACTGAGCATACAAACGGGTGTTAATTTTTTTTTTTTTTTTAATTCAAAAAACAAAAAAAAAAAAAAAGAAAAAGGAAAAGACAGTACACTGAGACATGTAACTTTTTTTTTTTTTTGTTTAAGCAATGAAATGAAAACAACAATAAATTGTTATTAATAATAAAGATAAATTGGATGATTGAGACCTAAATTATTAACGAAAATCATAGATTTACTATAGCAAACAAAAAAAAGAAAAAAAGAAGAGAGAGAAAAAAAAAAAACACACAATTCACCTCAATTTCCACATAACAGGAAACGATGATAATGAATTTCGAAATTATTCCAATTAAACATTTAAATGAACCATCAATAATATCACACTATTAGCAATGCGGTATAGATCCGCGCGTCAATACAGACGCATGCATAAAAATGTATGGATCCAAAAAAAAGACAACATACAAACATTATCTCTGATTATTCATGCAATAAAAATAAATTCTGTTTCGGGAAAAGCAATTTTTTTTTTTTCCCCTCTCTCAAAGCCTTCCTTATCTTTGATTTTCTTTTTCTGCATGTGGTTTTCGGGTGTAATCTACATCATGAATTCAAACAAACACTGAACCGTCAAAAGTGTGTAATGCTCTTATCAGATGATTTAATACAAAAAGAGAAGTAAGAAATAAATCACAGAAATAACTAAACCGTAACAAATTGTTTGAAAAGAAAAATTACAATCCTATTCTTATTGTTTTCCATTTTTAAATAGTGCTAATAAATTTTGACAAATTTTATTTTAAAATTTATCCTGTGAATGTTATATGATGTGATTAAACCTTAATAATTGCAGCATTTTAAATAACGCAATATCTATCACCGATATACCGTCACTATTTCAAAGTAAAATAGGATTTTTTTTTTTTTTTTTTTTGAGTATAAAAATAATGAAAAGAAACGACGTGGTGAAAAAGTGAATTAAATTTTTGTTTAAATTAATTTGCTTATTCTCATTTCTCAATAACCACATGCAAGCTCGATGCAATGACATGCAATATGTAATAGTTCAGTGACCATAAAACAGAACCTCACCATTTTTTTTTTTTTTCATATTCGCTATTAGGATAGTGAATTTAATGAAACATTAAGCATCGGCAATTTCTAGCATTACAATAAGTACTGTTGAAAAAATTTGTATTTCACTAATCTCAATGTTATCAGATAGAATTCAGGAAACATTCCGATATTTCCCATCCCAATAAAACGTACAACATTAAAAGATACGTTTACATTTTTCAAGGCAACGATAACTTCACTCAGGGAAATGATCCATACCTCACTCTGATTAACTACAAACTTCTTTATCACTGCAAAAGTTATTGACATATTCTAACTTTCTAATCATAAAATAGAAAAAAAAAAAATAGAACAAGCATTCAGATGATTAACATTATAACATTTAAATAATCCTCACCTGATCAACTTATGTGAATGTGACCTGTCTGCCAAATAGTAAGAGCTACTGAATGACAATTGCTTTTTGAAATAACATTTAAGACACACACACACTGAATGATTTTTCTGCTGAGTCCATTTTCTTAGAAGACTGCAGAAAGATAGCTAAAATATGGGTGGGTTGCTTTTTATGAGCAGTGAGGTCTTTCAGGAGAATATTTTAGGACTAACCAGCATAAGCTACATCAATCTGAAGCGGAAATTCCTGTAATATTAATATGAAACATAATTTACTATTTGGCAATAGATGAATGAAGGACTAACATCATCTTGCACACGTTGATAAGCAAAGCTGAAGGGAAATCAGTAATGCCTTATGAGGAAATAATGGCAACATTTTGTAACGATCCGAAATTATAAAGCTTTCGATTTAAAATAAAACCGTTGTTAATGTAATAAACGGGATCAACGTAAATCGTCATCTCGATCTAGCACAAAATTTTAGGCCTAAAATTTCTATCTTGATAAGAAGACCAACATATTTTGTGTGAGCACATGTGAAGAAATAATAATCTAAAAATACCAATCCGATAAAACCACATAAAAATTCTGATTGTTGAAGACTATCAAAGAGAAACACTTTAGTCGTAAATTCGGAGGAAGAATGACCAAAAGAAATCGAAATGTTGTCATGACTTGAAACTGTAAGTAAAATAAATGATATTGCGCGATTTGGAAGATAGTTTGAACAGAGTTGCAAATAGCTGAAGAAATAAGTTTCAAGGATGTTACATAAATCATACTTAGATTTCACCAAGTAGAAGCAGCAAACTAAAATTACTGCTTGCTTGACAAAACCGTTCCTCCTAAACAAATTGAACTTTATTCAGGTGTGTAGGTTTTTGTAAAGCACTTTTTAGCTAAGAAATAACTGACTGACCTTGACGAATACGAATGTGAAAAGAAGTGAAGACTGCAACCAAAAAGGTGACAAATGCTGAGGAACCGGTATCCCATTAGTTTAACTGGGACGAGAGTACAGCCAACTAATGGGATGTAAAAAGAGAGATTCTACAAAAAAAAAAAAAAGTGGAAAACTCGTGAATGTAATATTAGCGAATGGAGTCACAAACTAGCCAGATGAGCAATAAGTAGTCATATACGATTAAGGCTACCGACCCAACACAAACCGTTGAGAACCTAATCGGAATAGTGACTGAATACTTGAATACTTAAAAATACAATCATGATCAAAAAAAAAAAAAAAAAAATGATAATCCCAAACAATAACGAAAGCTAAATGAGCAAAAAAGATCGGAACCGAAAGGTTATCTGATTCTCCAGCAAGCTGAAGATGGACAAATGGTTAAAAGACATTAGAAATAACTACAAATACTGACGTCTTTGGAATTGAAACAAAAATTCCGTTTCTTTTTTTTCCTTCAACATATGTTATGACCAGGAAGGAAGAGAATTGCAGCGAAACGCGTAAGCAAAATATGAAAATATTCAAAATGCCCGAAATCAATAACACTTAAGGCAATAGGCAGTATCTTACTCAAAATTTTGTTATCCATTTTCGGCTTACTTAACTATTCCAGTGCAGTTTTAACAATGCACAAAGCAGCTTTTCGATAAATGCGAACTCCCGGATACTGTTCCGAGTTGACGATAATTAATTATGTCTCTGACTTTCACTTCATCATTTTAACCCCCCCCCCCCCATCCTCCTCAACAGCCCCACCCCTTTATCAAATTTTTAAATATTCACAACCGATCGACGGAGGCATGAAATCATTCGAAATGATCCTTCTAGTGAATAAGGAATCAAGCAAAAATGAAATACTATTTTAATAACTTGAATTTCATGTAACCAACCAAAGTATCAAAAAATGTCACTTGCCGACGAGCATTCTTCCAGAAGATCAGTGACCTGATCAATTTTTCAATCTTCCCGACAATTTTGATCAACAACACATTATCGTGAACAGCCCGCAATTTCCAACCGCTTCTTCGCCTTTAAAACCAGGTTAAACGCACGCAGAACAGCTTGTGCGTTCCGTAAACGCAAATAGCAAAGGAATTACGTTTAGCATGCAGGCAATTTCCAGTGAATGATAATTTTCAAGGTGCAAAACAGCTAACCACAGAAATAAAAGAATAAAACTGCTAGAAATATAAGTGTTATTGCGAAAATCTGATCAATTTTCTGTTTCATGCATGGAAAGAACAAATTTCGGATTGGGATAAATCAAAGAACCAATCCATATAATGGCTCAATTTTGAATTTCTTAGTGATTGTTGAAATTAACTAGTGAAAACGGCAAACATCTATATAATTAACGTAAAATAAACGCCATTACCGGAACAGAGGAGTACAGCGACTGTAGATTTCTTCTCCGGAATAGCCAATAATAGATCATTCAAAGTCTAGGAAAGGTCCGTAGCAAACAAAAAACATACTTAGTAATGCGTTTAGCGCTACGCTTCATTTTCAACACACGCTTCTGCATGATGATGAATGAACGACAAACAAAAATTTTCGGATTTTAACTAGCTTAGAACTTTGCATATTTCTTTACTTTATGGAAATTTCAGGAAACAACTCATCCTAAGTTCACCACGTGAGCCTGATATATCTCTTTAGTTGCCTATACGCATTGTACTAATTTCCTCAAACCGTTTCTTGTGCGATTTTTAGGCAATAATTAGTAGAAAGTTCAAAAAATCTAAATGATTTCTCTGTCAGTATCGAAGTCCTGGAGATTGGAGTCGGCGAAAAATCAACTCTCATCTAAAATGTTGTAATTTCAGTTCAGAACAGGAGTAACTCATCTCAGTATTTTGAATTCCCTTGTTAGTACAATTGTTATAGCAAAGGTTTGATAGGTACAGCTAATATTTTTTAAAACTACACTGTCAAAAACATTTTTTCACCAAGTTCATCCAAAATTATAATATCTGGATATTGGTCGGATATAACTGGAAGGTTTCGACGGCTATCTTTTCACGGTTAGCTTTTTTTTTTTTTTTTTTTTTTTCTCGCGATCAGTATTTTCTTCCTAGCAAAGCACATTTCGTAGCATTAACACAGCAAATATTACACAACCAGATTTATCCGGATTAACAAATCATGCCCATCCATTCAGTTTACAAAAGTTGTTGCTACCTGTTCTGAAGTTCTTAACTCAATTTCCTGAGCATACAGTATCCACTTCTGAGGTAGAATATAAAATCACTCACATTTGGAATCACGCTTATGACTAATGAAAAACGAGTGTTCGTTCTTCTTGCAAATTAAAACGAGTAGAAAAATGACAGCCAAGCAGTCTTTGAAGCAATTAATAACTTTGTTTTTAACAATTTGCTTTAATTTAAGGAATTAAAAGCATGTAATGCAATCAGCAAAATTGAGAATTTTATGCGATTTTTCGAAGATTTGTAAATACGATCGTAGATGCAGAGCACAGTTGATAATTAGAATCTCGAGGCTTCAAACACGACATTCTCGAAGCATTTTAAATAGCAATCAGGAAAAGTACAGATTATTTAGCAAAATAAGCAGGATAATTGTGCAGAAAGTCCTTCACCCGTAAAATACTCACTGCTGGCATTGAAAGGAAGTGTTTAAATATAAATAAATGCATTCACCAGCTAACCTGGCTACTGGTTCTTGAGTGTGTGAATCCTCATTAACGCGACGCATGACACGTTTGCGGTAACCAGGTTGTGTCGCGCTGGTTTTCCGACAATCCGCCGCTGCTGCATCCTTCCCCTCCATTGTTGACAGTGGTTAACGTGACAATCCGCGAACACTCACGTTAACCACTACAGAAACTTCGCTATATCGGATAAGATGACCCGCCCCCGAGGAGGCGAACTGCAGTAAACGCACAACGTGAAAGCAGGTGATGTTAGAGCCCACGGTGTTCGGCTCTATACTTTTCCTTTTATAACAACATCATCCAGAAATGACAAACCTAAAAAAATTATGACTTAGCGATAGAATCAGTGCAAAAATAAACAAACGTGACCCGAGATCAAATACGAGACTAATTAACATTGTACTTTTTACGTCACACAAAAATTCTCAAATATGACATACATCATGTAATTTAAAATTCCATCATAATTTTAAGAGAAATGAAAAGATGCATAAGATCACAACAGCGGATTTAGGTGACACCGGAAAATAAATGGAGACATAATTTATTATGCAACGTGCGACCTTCCCGACCCAACTCCCGACTCGTATTATCTTTATATTACAACATTTACCAAACGACAAGTAATATGTGGTGTGAACCAGACATGTTAATATGCTTCAGTAATTTTAACGGAATGATGCAAATTAAACATGTCAATCACTGTACTTGAGAAACTCCGGTATCATAATTTCTATTCTTGTTACCCCTTTCTTGCTAAATCCTACACAAACTGGAGTTAACAATGCGAGGCTAATGAAAGAGCATCTGAAATATTTGTGGATAAAATAGATTAGCCGAAATAGTTTTGCAGATATCCAATGTGGAGCGCTCTGTCGCATTTGTCATATCAGCAGGGAAATAAGCCAAAAGTCTCTTACGATCCTTGCTTTAATTTCTCGAATGCCATCATTTCCTTTCCAGAAATAAGCCAAAATATCGGACCAATAAGGACACGTCAACTGCTTCAAATGTGATATCTAAATCTAACACCATAATGCTAAGCCTTCGCACAGAGTTAAGCCTAAAACGATGATAACAGACATTTTAGATTGGAAGCAAAGCGACAAATGCAGAAGGAATTTCGCAATGATCTGCTACCGCTCAGCGATCGTCGCCCCTCTATGCCAACGCACTTTGATGATAATCTTTGGTTTCCCAACAAAAAAAAAAAAAAAAAAAAAAAAACCTGACTCCTTCAGTTGCTAAACAAATTTGTGGCACAATTCCGGGTATGGGTAATGGAAGAAGAGAGGACCACCAAAAATGGAACAATATAGGGTATATTATATGGGAACTTCCCTCAGAATATCCCCCAACAATGCCAACAAGCATAATTTTCCCCAGGAAAATTACCCCTACGAAAACCATCCATCCATCTTTCCCTCTCACCCCTTCCCTTCTAAGATAGTCTTTGGAAAGGAGCCAAATGAGCTTTTTTCGTCTCGAGAGACGTTGCTGTGATGTAGCATTATAAACTGAAGGAGTTGGTTGAATTCTAAGATGAAAAATTACAATTGTCGATTGTTTCTGGGATTTTCTGAATTATCCTCCATGGGTCTTTGACACTCGAAATCATTTTGAAGAGCTTTCTTTATTCCAAGTTATCCGGGAGAAGTTTTTTTTTGGTTGCGGGTCATCTCCGAAAAGCATTCTGGGGAACGGTCACGACGGAATTTGAGTTCTGGAAGCCGAAATTTAAATTTCATCTGAATGCTGAAGGGTGAAGCCAACAGTTCAGAAATTTCTAGGGAAATTTGTGGATGAATTTCGAAATGCCCTCTTCGTTTTCGTTTAAGTCTACTCGAAAAATTCGACCAATCTTTTTTTCCTTTTTTTTTTTTTTTGGATGGAAGAACTATCTGATAAAAAGACTAGTGCTGTTGGCTTATCATTCATCATTCTTCTTGGTATGTACAATGCCTTTTTTACATCAATATCTTCTGCAAATCTGATTAGTACTAATCGGCTTGCTTAACTTAATTCTAGGCCTATACAAATTCTAGGGAACCTATGTGGAATTTGTTCTTGTTTGCAGATGTATCACCAGGACAAGAATCTGTAACTGAGTTTGGGGTCATTCAGCTAAAGTGAGAAATTTTGACTATAAAGTAAAATCTGAAAATGGAATGTTTTTGCTCGCTTTATCTGACCTCATTAACCCGATTTTCACGCTCTGTTTTTTGGATGCTGAGTTTTCCTAGTTCTTGGGTACACTGCTGCTCTGACCTGAAATTTCATTCTTTTGTTTCGGATTGTTAACTCTGTCCTCACTATTCCACACTATTCTGTCTCCCAAACTTCGTAACAATATTTTTAAAATTTTTTTGATTTCAGCACTTTGCAAGTTGCATCTTTTTAGCGTCCGGCATTTGATCTTTGTCCGCATGACTTCGAGACAACCCTTGACAATCCTAGGTTCCACAATTTTACAACTTCTGAATTCCACCCTTACCCGGAAATTGGATGCGGAGAAGAATTCAAAGCACAAGAAAAAAGTAGGGAAAAAGCAAAGAATTCTGGTAGATGTCATACATCAGACATATGTTTGAAAATTTGTTAATCCGGAGAACATCCAAACTTTTTCTAGGATATGTACGCCGAATTGAACTCATTTTATCTTTTTTCCAACTCACAATGATTTCAAAATCTGTTTTGCAACAATCTCAAAGCTCACTTCCGGTCAGTCTTCGAAAACGCTTGGGGAATTATGTCCGTCATCATTCCCTGCTTTCTGAGCAGTCTATTTCTAATTCTTAAGTGTTTTTGATTCCGAACTGGACGATATTTTCCCGATATAAATTGGCATAATTAAATAGAACAGATCTTGATTTTCTAGTTAGTGAGGCTTCAGTAGTACTTCTGAAACTATGAACTTGGGAAATAGGTAGAATCTTGTGCGATTACTTGAAGTATACATCGAAGTTGAATTAAAATTGCTTAAACACAGTGATCTTCCTCCTAAAACGAAAAAAAAAAAAAAAAAAAAAGAACTAAAAACTGTACTGTTAATTAATGCTGTAATATCACAATGAACGAAAAAGAGAATAAAACTAATGTGGAGGAAAAAAAAAATGAATAAAAATAAATGATGCCTGGTAAAATCAAAGGAACAAACAAAACGGTGCTAGGTGGGATAGTCGGGTAGCATACTAATCTGACAAGAATTTAGAAGACCTTTCGCAAATAAAGATTAATTGATTTGTCGGGAGTTATCCAGATTTTCGAAAGACTGGAAAGCTTTTTAAAATGTCAACCAATAATTGGAGATGATTTGTGAAATTTTTTGTAGAAAAAAAAAAAAAAAAAAAAAGCGATCTGTTGTGTTAAAGATTTCGAATTTGAGTACCTCAAATTCAGTACAACTAATCAGTATAATTGAGTCATTCTTCTGTTTCTGCTATGTGGAATAATAATAGTGACAGTGTGGAAGAGCCTACTATGTGATAGCTGTTAGATAATTTTATGGAATTGTTTCAATTGATTTATCCATTAATTCAATTATCGATATTTTATATTACTCATGAATTTATGTGACCAATGTTTACTTTCAAGAATCTTTTCAGTTACACTTTAATACTATCTAATTGCAAAACTTATACCGCAGGAACATTCTATCTATTTGTTACTTGTCAACATTCCTCTAAGTATTAATATTAACTGTTGATAATTACCACGAGAAAGTGTAATGGAGAAACACAAAAAAAGAAAGGAATTTAACAGAAGTGTATTCGAATTAGAAAAAAAAAAATGATTTGCTCATCAGGGCTCTTGCATTTGTACTCTTCATTTTTTTACTTTTCTGAACTTATAACTAAAGCCTGTTTTTTCTTCTTTTTTTTTTTTTTTTTTTTTTTTTTTTTTTGTAATTTTTAGTTGAATCATTTTTGGTTTTTTTTTAAGTTTTGAAAAGAAATGAGCACGATGACTTTTTGGCATTTCTCAGCCATAAATGCTATCCGTCATTTCGTATCCATGAACATATTATTAAAATGCATCCAAAATATTTAGTAAATAAAAGAAGCAATAAAAGTATTCTTCGTTTGGTATCAAAAAAAAAAAAAGTACAATAAACGTCATCTCTTCATTAAGGAAGTTTCATTTTCAAGCTGAATCATCATTCCTTTTTTTTTCACTTTTTATTTTTTGATTGAATTATTTTAAAGAAATAGATAAATGACAGTAAAAAGCATGTCGAAGAATGAAAGACATTTATGTCATTCCTTCCTAAAATAACTGTTTGTTATCAGTTGCACAGCTAGAAAGTATTCGATGAAACTGCTGGAAGAATTTAATCGAAATTACATTCATTCATGTTATAAAAGTAAAGAATTTAGGGGAAAAAAAAAATGTTATGAAAAATATATTATTTAAAAGTTTCATACTATGAAAATAGAGAAAAATCACTTTTTTTGCAGGTAGACTTATTCTTTTCATTGCCTTAATTAACTGATAACAAAAGAATGATAATAATATCTTCACGCATTATAAGATTCGACTTTGACTCCCTGTCCAGTTAAGTACAGATTATTACCCTGTTCAGGTAACTGTAAACAAATGTGATAATGAGTTATTATCGATGAGACGAAGATTGCCGTAGTGCTTTACGTACCTGATAGAAAGGTTGTAAAGAATAAAAGAAACAAATAGTTAATATGAATTAGGAATAATTAGCAATTTTATAATCATTATTTTTCTAACATTCCACTGATTCATTTCTGAGCTTCTTTTTTTTGTTTAATTTTTAATGAAAAATTTTTCTTCGGAAATTTTATGATCAGCATTTCTTAATGAATTCAGACCTTAAAAAGAAAGAACAATTAATACGGTGTATGAGTTAGATGTTTTTTGTTGATAAAAGAAGTAACATCATGTTTATTTTATCACTTTGGTAAATTCATAAATGACTAATTCTTATGATGAAATAAAAGTAGCTTCAAATTGGAGAGCATCATTTGTTATTATCATATTCAGTTCTTTTAGCTTTAAAATAAAATATGACAATATTTCATTTTTAATATCACAATGTCATACAAACTTTTTTATTTACTTCTAATTTCCAATTTATCAGATCGTTTGCATTCTCAGACGTAACGAATATTTATTCATTCAATTGTAACATTAGATAACAGCCAATTTTAATAACTGTTAAATATAAAATAAAGTAAAAAATTTGAAATTTTGATAAATTTTTTCATCGCAAATTATGCGATAGTGCTGAGTAATATTTGATATTATTATGAATGAATGAATAAATAAACAAAAAGTGCTTTTTTTTTTTTTTTTTTTTTTTTTTTTTTTTTTAAAAAAAAAAGNATTATATTGATTTACAAAAAAAAAAATCTCTCTGTTTTTCTTGAAATAATTCCAACTTACACAACTAAAAATAATGACGTATTAAAACTTTCAAAATATTGAGAAATAGATAAAAGGAAAAATTTGTTTGAAAAGAAACGAAATAAGTTAGTGATCAAATATCACTGGAATAGTTTTGATTGCGTAAAATATTTATTTTACAAAATTTCGAAATTTTACGAAATTTGATACCACAGCTTGTTTATGAAACATTGCTTATTAAATAATATTTATTAGCTGAGAGTAAATATATCCTGAATTTCCGTAATTTTGATAAATTCACATTTGTGATTAAATTTATTACAGTACTGATGGAAATTAAATAAATAATTTCGTTTTTTTTTTTTTTTTTCAAAATGATATTCAATTTTTTTTTTTCGGTCTCACTCTAATTATGGAGTTAGAGCGAAACAGAATTTGAGAGGTTAATTATAGCTTTATGAGCACAAGCAGAAAATGGCATTCAGTTATTCCGAAAACTAACAATTAATTAAATTTTATGTATCATAATGTAATACTTATCTTCATCTTACTTCTCTAATCAGTATATCTTGTCGATATCAATGTATGTCCGGAAAAAAAATTGCTTCTTGACTGTCTGATAACGATGATCACGAAGCAGTGATAAACAGCTGACATGAGTAACATTTTCGTAATAAAATTTTGTTGTAATGCTCATAAAGCTATAATTGGTGGCATATTTTGTTCTTATAATTATCATTATAATTAACACTAACTGTACTGCTTTTTTATTGCGAAAAGTGAAGTCCACTGAAAATTAAATTTGAATAAGTTTTAGGATGAATGTATTCGTAATAAGTATACATCCCTTTTTTATCACACCAATTACGTTGTTCAAATGAATCATTTAGTAAATACTGTCTCACAGAAGTTTTGAAAGTGAAATTTTTCAAATTTAAAAGTGAGAAGGAAAAAAAGACAGGGAATTTTTTCAAGGAAAAAAAAAATGGAAAAGAAAGGAGAACGATAATTTACATTGCTTCTAACTTCTCGATACATATCATTGTAATTTGTAGTCAATTGAAAAATTTAATTTTATCTAATATTGCCCTTTACGAAATTTTTGTTTTAATAATATACATAATCATACCTTACTTTTCTTCTCATTGAATTTTTTAAAATTACAATAAATTTCATGCCTTTCATGCAATATGGTTTATAATGATTCTGCAGATAACATTTTAGCATAAGCAGTACAAATAAAATTTGTGCTTTATCATATTTTAACAATTTAATATTTCTAATTTCAAAAGTGTGCAGCTAAAAAAGTTTAATTTTCAATTTGTCCATACCTAAACTTGTAATTTTGTGCTAAATAAAAGCAATGCAATAAGTATTTAAACAACTTTTCTTTTTTCTGACAGAAAAAAAGAGTACTGGCATCAAATTAAATCCTAAACTGTTTCGGTTTTTACAAAAAATCCAAGAAGCAGTCCTGTCAGCACTAAAATGTCGTCATAATTAATCATATGATTAATAGGCGAGAAAAAAAAACAAATGTAAAGAAAAAGAAAAAAAAAAATATCTAAGGCACAAGTTCTTTTTTTTAAATGATGACTTTAAAAATAATAAATGAAAAGTTCTTGTTATTCTAGGAAAAAGTGTCCACAAAATGTTTTTTTTTTTTTCCGAAAAAGATTCCAAAAACCGAAATATTCAAATTATTCAGTTAAAATTATTTTAAGACACTAAATGCATAGGTATTTGCTAGTACAAACTGAACATTTTCTTTTTTTTTTTTTCAAAATTTATATATTGTTTATCTCTATAACTTATCATTATTTCAATGTTCTAATATTAATTTTATTTTAGTACTTAAAATTTCGAATTTTTATAGGAACCAAAATTATATTGGTATCACAATCGAAAAAGAAATATCTTAAGAAGTTATGGTAACGAATAATAATTAAAAGTTTCTTGTCGTATAATAACTATTGTACACATTCATTAAGCTAACTCTCAGAAATCTCATTTCAATAATTCATTTAATATTTCACTGGTCATTAATATTATTTGCAGAATAATGGTGATATTTTCTTATGGTTCTTCAAAAAAGATAATTTCAAATTTTTATACTAATCAAAATTATGATTTGATTTTTTTTTAATTCTATTTCCCAAAATAAATATCTATGTTGACTTGATGAAATACAAATTTTAGCATATTTTTTTTAGTATTTACTTGTTAGATGAAAAAAAAAATACTACTTTAAAGAGAACTTTGAATATTACCGAAAAGTTTCTTCGTCTGAATGCATAATTAATTACATGATATTTGCTCATACTTAATAATGCTGTAGAAGTAAAAGATATTAAAGTATCAAGTCCATTTAATTTATCAATTATTTCAATGTGATACAAATAGTCTTTTTTGGCTTTATTTTTTGGTGCAAATTTAGAAGCAATATTAGAAATTTTCTATTTAAATTTAAATTCCGCCATGATATCATTTTCCATGGAGATTTCTATTTCAGTTCAATCATTATCATGATAAGTGGATATTTAATATCCAGCGATCTAAATGAATGAATTTTTTTTTTTTTTTAAATATACGCTTTTTTTGACACCTTACTTGAAATTAGGTAGCTTGGCTTGAACAAAATTCTTGATACCAAAATATTTAAATTCATCTCGTTCAGTTAGTTATATTTATTTAAGGACTTAAATTTTCTTGATAAATGACTATTTAAAAAAAAAAAAAAAAAATGGAAAAAATAAGCTGTAAAATTATTATAAAAACTAATTAATCATCTAATAAAAAAGATGTGTTTTTTGAAAAGATATGAAATAACAACAAATTTTTGCCATAGTTAATTTTACCAATGATAGTATTTAGAAATAAAAAAAAAAATTTTTTTTTCTTGCGACATTCAAATTAAATAATGTTAAAATGTACAAAAGTTTTGCTCGCTTGATTATGATAATTAGTAAGTTTATAAATGAAATTAGTAGTGTATTTTCATTACTAGTAACATTTGATATTTAGTGCAAGAAAAAAAAAATTCGATTATTTGAATTTATGGCCGGTTAAGGATGGTACTTTTACTTTTAGCAATTTTTCATGCTTATTTGGAAATTTTACAATTAGTTCGTATAGCTGAAATGGTCTAGCTTTCAAATATCATATTTGTGAATAATATCACGAAAATTTACCAACATCATATCATTTCGATCATCTTACACTATCTGATAAAACGGTTGACATATCGTTTTTGGAAGAAATTTTTATAAAACTTACATGATGAAAGAATGATATAATAATTTTATCAGCATAAAACATATAGCAAATGTGTAATAAAAAAAAGAAAAAATGATTCAAGAATTATCGGCTATGTACTGATTAATAAGATTATAACACTTATATTAGTAAGAATTACAGCAAACATTTTTTTACTCCAAATTCATCTAATTTGTTTAAAAAGAAAAAAAAAAAAAAAAAGAAAAGAATTAGAAAGGCCAATATGAAAGAGAAGCTGGCGAAAAAAAAAAAAAAAAGATAAAGATTGAAAATTTAAGACGACAAAATGAAAAAAAAAAAAAAAATTAGAAACTGCAGATCAAATTATCAGTAATTATTATTCAAATAGTGGCATGTTTAAGTTTTGCTATTTGTCGCCGTGTCGATTCAGCATCTTGCATAATTAATGAGCTAAGTGTTGAATCTATAATTACAGCCGGTATATCAGTACTTTTGAAATCTATACACATCACATAATCGACAATTGTTTTTCCTGAATCTTTGGGATGAGTTCGAAAACGTCCACCGCCAAGCACAAGATTTCCTCTAAAACTGATAATAGTATTGAGTTATTTAATTTAAATCAAAACATCAGAAATATCTTGCAATTAAATTGCTAAATTAAAAAAAAAAATTTACCTTTGCAAACATGAAAATGAAATTTTAGGAGAAAGAAACTGATTCATGTCTACTGAAACACTGATTACCGTAATTTTAAAATTGTTTCACTTATTGCAGACGATCATATCACAATTACCTCCTAATATATATTAAAAAAATGAAAAAAAAAAAATGAAATATTTGTCATTCGCAAATAAAATATACCGTATTTTATGCGGATTAGGCTTAAAATCCGGAAGATCAAAGCTTCGTGCCGCTTCCATAATTTCATGGTCAGTACGCCGAAACGTACGACACACCAAGAATTCTCGTCCTTTAATCGTTGCGATATCATTCATGGCATACCGAAATGACAACAAATTAAAGAAAAATTAAATAAAACAATGCTGGCAAAGTTTTTTTTTTTTCAGATTGCATCGAAAATTTTAGAAAATCAAAAGAGAAGAAAAGACAAATATTAAAATGTTATAAATTGCTGTAATTTATTAGCTTTTTTGATTATTTACTTCTAAATATGATTAAATTAATTGTCTCTTCTTCATGTCTTTACCTGTGCTTTCTAAAAATTTATGCTTTAATTTTATGGATGTCTAAGCATTTAAAATGTTTACGTATACAACATCCGTATTGGCTGATGGACTAGCAATAATCTTAATGGCCGAGATATTTTTGTTGTAGTGAATAATATCGGCGAAATTTTCCCAGTGTTCCACAAAAGCTTGTTCTAGCGGGAAATTGAAGACAGTCTGTAAAGAAAAGAAAACAAAATTAAAATAACACTGTTAGTTTCAATTTAGAAATTTCCCTTAACATAAAATGCAAAAAAAAAAAAAAAAAAAAAAATAGAAATATCTTCAGCAATTTTGCAGGGAAAAAAAAAAAACTTATTTATCAATTGATAATGAAAACTGATTTTTCTTTTTCAAAACTTTTTACCCGCATAGTAAAAACTTTGCCCATTGAAAAGCGTTTCGAATAAACAACATCAGTTTCATTGGAACTTTTCTGTTTCCAGCCATCATGATCCTCGAAATCGGGCATGTTGACAAGTATTAATAAGTCGCGCAATGCTTCGTTTGCTTGACGCACTCCTTCCGCATACTTTTAATTTTTAATATTTTTTATGTGAAATTACTTCTTAAATTTTAACCGACCTAATAAATAAATTGATTATCCTTGAATTATAGCAAATAAGATTAAAATTAACTCATTTAAATCATTTTTAAGAATAAAAACAGAAAAAAAAAGGTATGAAATAAAAATGAATAATCACTAACTTTTTCAACAGTGCAATTAATATTTGAGGTATTCACAGCAGTTGCTACAGAATCCATTCAGTTTTGTCTTTTATTTTTTTTATGATCTATAGCAAATAAAATTAAAATTAAATTAATCCCATCATATGTTTAGAGATTACTAAAAAAGTTTTTAGCGAACCATGATACAGTTATTGCTAATTATTGCATAGTAACAGCTCATATATTCAATAAATTAAAATTTTAATATTATAAAGTGTGAATCGTAGTAAAAGAGAAATATTCTATTACTCAAGTATAAATAGTAATCTGATTTGGTTCTAGGCGTTGGTGCAATGATTACCATAATTATCATTAATAATTATAATATATTTACTACGATGTAACATTTTGTGACCATTTAATTGAAATAAATATATAGCAGTTAAAAATTTTCAAAAAATAATCAGTCTATGAATTTTCATACTATAAGCTGTAACCTATTAATTTATCTTTAAAATTTTTTATTCCAAACTCATGGAAAATTTTTTTCCATGCTGAAAAAAGTTGAATAAAAAACTAACGAAGAAAATAAATTATTTATCCATTTAAGACTATAAACAATCAAACGTCTACGTCATGATTATCACTAATAAATAAATAGTATTTTTTCATTGATATATGCTAATAATAGTGGTGAAATTTAAAATTCAAAAAAAGCTGACTGAATGATGAATTTAACGATATATTTTTCAACTTCACTAAAAAGTCTTCTTCTTAGATTTTCTAAGAATGATATTTGTGGTATCCGATCAAAAATAAAAGAAATTTCGCAATTAGCAAAAAAGTTCATATATTGAGAATCCCAAATATTTAAATAAATAAAATATATATATATATATATATATATATTATTGATGGGATATTTGTATTCATGTTTATATGTATACGTTTATGCTATATATTTATATACACATAAAAAGTTTGTTTAGAACAGGGAAAATATATAAACCAGTAAAAAAGAGGCCAATAATTTGTGATAATAATGATGATAACAATATATTTTGAATAGAAAAAAAAAAAAAAGAGGACAACAGTTTCTGGTACTGATGATAAATAATAATGATAACGACGATGGTAGAAAGATACTGTTAATTTCAAGTTTCTTCACCGAATTAAACTATGCATTTCTAGTTTTAGTATATTTCTGGATATGCATATTTTCTTTGTATAAATTCACATTTATTTAAGAGAAATAACAATAGTGATAAAGATCGCTGATATTTTTCAATCAAATGTAAATTTATATAACTAGAAAAAGTAATTAATTTATTTATACCAAACTTCAGATGGGAAAAAAAAGATGATAGAAATGATAACTGCTTAGATTTTTTCAAGAATTATTTTGCAGAAAAGAACATTAATTTCAAAAAAAAAGCACCAATTTTGATGCTAAAATTTGTTCAAATTTAAAAATTAGTCTAAAAAAGATAGAAAATAGAATAATAATTGTAAAAGTATGTAGAAGTATAATTATATATGAAATAATATATCAATATAATGAATAAACGAATAATCAGTAAATGTAACGAGCTGTTTATAAGCGTATTTGATGGATCCGTTTATCAAACCAGTTTGCGCTTCCAACTTATCATAAAAGATCATATGTCTTCAATTCATTTACACATCCTCTTTTTTCAATATTCCAAATATCAGTTTCTCTTTCTCGTACTCTTATTCATCAATCATATTTTCCAGTATCCGTTTTACTATTTCATTGGATCTCCTTGCCGGACTTTACATTCGGTTTAACTGATCAACATTATCAGTTTATTCCAAATAACTTTACAAATTCATTAATATTTTCGGTCTTAAAATCCCAAATATGTCGTAATCTGATAATTAGTATCATTGGTATAAATAATCTGATGATCAGTTTGATTGATACATTCTCCCAATATATCGCATCGATAGCTTATGCCAAATAAATTAAAGTTATATCTAAAACTTCCTTTGAATATTTTTTTTTTTTTTGCGTCCAATATTATTAGAGAAAATACCGGAAAACTTCGTACTATTATTAGCTGATTTTTTTTTCCTTTTTCTTTTCTTGCAATGTATTTGAAAAATGGCAATTCATACATAATATCTTAATGCACAAATACCAGTGAATCGAAATTATATTATTCATTAATAAGAGAAACACAAAATATGAAATCATTGAAATTGACAATGAGTTGATTAAAAGACTGAATTGCAAAAATAAAATATTTCTTTTCCATACTATAACAATAATTTGACACTACCATCAAATTAATTAGGCGCACAAGAATTTTCCAAATTAGCACTTTCGTCACATTTACCTAATCAGTTGAGGTAAATAGTAGTTCGAAGAGTTTTTTTTTTGCTTTTTTTAAAATGTTTCTGTATGAGATTCAGTTGGTAAGATAAATTGGTAGAATAAATTTCAAATTGGTAAGTAAGATAAATTAATGCAAAAAAATTCTCACTGAATTATTAAAATTTATAAAATTGTAAAGGTTTAATTGAAATAAAAATATTGCTTTTTATTTGAAAAACAAAATTATATAAAAAATTTGGAAAAGCAACTGTAGTTTACTTTTTTGTTTTTTAGCCTGATAGCAATGATTAAAGAAAAAAAGCTCACTTTTTTTTTTTTTAGAAATTAATTTCAGCTTTTGTAAACAAAAAACAAAAAAAAAAAAACAGTAACTCGCTTCCACTATAAAGGAAAATTGAAACACTTCATAAAGGTAGTTTATTTTTCTAAATTAAACTTACTTCATTTATTTAATTAGTTTAAGAAACAATTAAATGGACTCATTATTGAAAGTCAAAGAAAAAAAAGCTCTTATAAATTATCAGTCATCACTAAACTATCATTTTCCCTGTAATTCAAATGAAATCGTTCTTTGGAATTTAATCAAAAGAGGAATTTTTGCAAATAAACATCAACACAACAAAGGGAAAAAGAAGATGGGAAAGAAATAACGATAAGAAAGTTTAAGATAAGATATTCAAATGAAAATAAAATAAAAATTCAGCGTTACCGTATTAGAAACTGGAATTCATTTCTACACTCTGAAGAAATAAGTCTACAAAATAAATAATGAGTGAAATAATTTAAATGAATGAGCAAATTTTTTAAAATTTTTCCTTCACTGCCGAACTATATTTTACAGCAATTTCGTTTTTTCTTTGTTCAAGCCTTAAATAATTTCAAGCTAAATTTCATTTAAAGCGAAAATGAATCAAAAAATTTTTCGCGTAATTATTCTTCCTATCCTTTTTTTTCCCCTTTTCTAGCTAAATTTAACACTTACATTTAATTCCAACAATTTTTTTTTTTTTTTTAATTAGTTCTTTTTTTCTTTTTAAGTATTTCATTCTAGCTTACAATTACTCATTTATCTCTAAACAAATATTTTTGTAAATTATTAGTATTACACAATTGCGCATTGTTTTTTGTTGCTTGCCTATTATAAGGAGATAATATAACTCATTTATTTAAGAGACAAACATATCTAAAAAACAAAAAACAGATTTAGTCTATTTTTTCTTGGAAATAACCGAAAGAAAACGATAGGTTGACCATCGAAACATTTGCAATTTGTAATTAAAGAAATTTAAAACTATATATATATACATAGTTTTAAAATAAAAAAAATAAATATATATATATAGTTTAAAAAAAAAACATATATATATATATGTTTTTTAGAAAATGTAAAGAAATTAATTGCATGTTTACCTCTTTGTGGTGATATTATCTATTTGTTTGTTTCCCTCCTAATTTTTCTTGTTTTGTGAAAACTGTACTGCTTTGATTCAGAGAAAGAAAAACTAAAAGAAAAAGGAAAGAAAAAAAAAAAAAATCTGATGAATAAATAGTAAAATATTTTTCCTTCTTTACATTTTTGGTTTTTTCACTCATCATATCCATGTTTTCGTCTTTTTGGAAATATCATGGTTAACTTTTTCAAAAATTTCCTCATATCAATCATAATGACTATGATTGCAAATGATAATGATAAGAAATAGTAAAATTACCGCTATCAAAACTTATCAAAACAATAGCAGTATCAATTTTTTTCATTCATTTGTGTTGTCGAGCATGCACGATTCGATGAATTTCGTTGAAATTTCTGATTCTGGAATGATGTCGTACTGAAAAGCGATGATTTTTGCGTTCCTGACCGATTCAAATTACTAATACGTCGCAGATATTTGTTTTGTTGACAGGTGCATTTTCGAAACCAAATGCGCATTGTCATAAAAAGCTTCCTTCTGAAATCTGTCACTGTGAAATACTGTTGACAAATTCCTATGCATTGTCCTTTTTGTTTTTTGTTTTTGTCCTTGCAACATCAAAATAAACAAACAAATAAACAGATATCCATCAAAAATTAATTGTTGAATGAAGAAAAAAAGGAAAGAAAAGGGAAAAAAAGTCATCGCATTGAAGTAAAAAAAAATTCAGACCAAGAAAAAAGTGCAATTAAAATTATAACTTTGCTAATTTTAGATCCCTCACTGCGATGAAAATTTATGCAGATTTAGTTCAAAATAAAAATGAGAAAATGATCACTTACCTAAAAGTAGCACTCGTCAGACAGAATAAGACAACATTCAACATTTTGCCAGTAAGTACTAATGAATTAGTAATGCATGATATCTTAGCAAATGCTTCCGTTTTTGCATCACTGATAAGTTTCTCATAAAGAAATAAAACAGCTGATGGTAATTGTGTTATTGTAAAGCATGATACTATTGCTGCAATTGTTACAGTCATTTTTCGTTCTTGCTCACAGAAACTGGAAGATGCTGGCCCGAGTGATGCTTCTTCAGTTTTGGCCTACAAATAATGAATGGTCAATTAATAATTAAGAAAGTTATGGCAATAACTATGATAATTAATGATAATAATAATAGTAATAATAAAAATAATAAAATAATAATAACAATAATAATAATAACAATAATAATAATAACAATAATAATAATAACAATAATAATAAATAGCAATAATAATAATAATAACAATAATAATAATGACAATAATAATAATAATAATGACAATGATAATAATAATAACAGCAATAGTAATAATAAATAATAATAACAACAATAGCAACAATAATGATAGGTAATAAAGCTATTAATAATATTATTGACAGAAATTATATATTATACTAATAATAATTCCTGTTAATAATAGATCCTGTTAATAAAAGTTTGTTATTACTATTATTATTTTTATTAATTTACTATTATTATTATTGTTATTATTATTATTTGTTTGTTCATTCTATTTATTTATTTATTGTTCATATTACTTTTGTTATGATTATTATTAAAAATAAATGGATGAGTAAGCAAACAACCATAAAATTTGAATATTAAAAAGCTGTAAATGATACCTGTTGCGTCCTAATTTGTAGCAAGCGAATAAGTGATACATTAAGAGAAGCAATGATAAATACTGGAATGATAACACCAAGAAAAGCATTTGCAATAACACTTGCATTGATGTAGAAGGTAAACGTATCCGTTGGTTGATGATATGATACTAGACCGAATTCCGTCCAATTCCACGTTACCGGTAAGCATTTCACGTATACTTCAGTCATATTACATACCCATAGAACAGCACAGCGATATGAAAAGTGATGATAACTAAAACTACTTTTTTTTTTGCTATGAATTTAAAAAATAAAAAATAATAGTTAATATCTGCTACAATTTCAATGATTAAATTTCTTTTGTTTCGTTAATTAAACGAACAATGACTTCTCTCTCACTGCAACTAGTTAAGCGAACTGAAAAGTTTAACACTAATTCGAAATATATATGTTTCATAGGTTGTTATGTTCGGTTCTTATATTATCTTCTTAGTTTATTTATTACTAAAGAATAATCAATTATCGGGTAGATGAAATATCTATTTGTCATGCTGTAGTAAAGTGAAACATTCGGAAGAAATACCGCTAAAATTTTTTCTTTTTTCTTTCTCTCTTCTTTTTTTTTTTTTTTTTTTAATTTCAGCAAATATTAAAATAAATAACCCTGTTAATATTAATGTAAGTATAAATATCATAGCTATAATCATAACTGATTCCGCTGCCTGCAAAAACCAAATTAATGTTAACTCAAATTAATGAACAATTATTCGATATTTTATTTTTTTTATAAACTATAACTTTTTAACTCAATAATAATTCTTTGCTATTATTTCTTTTCTCTCTAAATTTTAAATTCAATCCAAAATTAACTCCAAAAAGATGTTATGCATACTTAAAATACTAAATGTGTAAAATTGAGGAAATTTTATTGAAAATAATTAGAATAACTTACATGATACTGCTTCAGTGATCTGAAGGGAAATTTGATTATTAATAATCGCTCAACAGAAACAGCAAGTACAATCCTATCGAGAAGAATAAAGAAAAAAAATTGATTGAATTAAAACAGATATATATATATGTTGAAATGAAAATTTGGTAGGAAAAACAAAAGGAAATAATATTCAGAACTGAAATGATCAGTGCAGAACTTGAAGATAAAGAAAAGTAGGTAATAGATAAATTTCAATAAATATTACCATATAGCAGCACAAGAGGACCAATTTGCTAATGCTGCAAAGTGTGTTTTTGTATGTGCAAAAATAATACGAAATGTTGTACTTTCATAAAATCGCTGTATCGCTGATAAGCTTGTAGGTAGCATGAAAACGAATACAGCCATATCAGCGAATGCCAATGCTGCCAACAAGTGATTAGCTCTAAAATTTTTAACTAATTGTAAGTTAGATGATAATCAGTGAATGAGAAGTCTAATGTAATTGATAGATGAATGATAACTCTAGTGAAATTGATAAATGAATGATAAAATTATAGCTGATAGATGAATGGTAAGCTAAATGTGAATAAAAAGTGAGTGATAAGATTTATAGAAATAACAGGCTTAATGTAAATGAAAGGATAATAATTTAAGTGCTCAGTAAATAATTAGCCTAGTAGGAAGGACAAATGAATGATAAGTCTGGTATGACTGAAAAGGGAATGATAAAATAATCAGCAGGTAAAACATTGCAGGTTTAACATGAATAACAAATGGATGATAATTCTCTTGCAAATGATAAGCGAATTTGTAAAGGTTTGTTTAAAAGATTTTTATTGTTATTGGTTAATTTCACCTAAAAGTTTGTCTAAAAAATATTTTCTACTCTTGTATCGCTCTTTTCTTGCTCTTGTTTTTTGAATTTCCTTGGTTGAAATAAATTTAAACTTATGTAAAAAAGAAACTAATTGGAATCGAAAGTTGATGATTGATCCACCTATTTCGCATACTTTGACTGAGTAGCACAGATAAAGTCATTGAATTGCCAATAATTGTTACTGCAAATTGAATCGGAAATGCTGTCTGAAATATTATCAAACAATTATTTATATATTTAAAAATGTCATTTTTTTTCCTTCCTTTTTCTTTTCCTTTGAAAATTTTAATTTAATTTTCATGGTAATTTTTTGATTCGGACGAAATAAATTTTGAGAAAACTGTTAATTAGTACAATTTGCTAATTATACCAGAATAAAATTCAAGGCTTTGTTACCATGATAACTCGAGCACCTTTCAAAAATATTGATATAACAGGAATATTAAAATTTTTTTTAAAGTTTCAGGAATTTCAATTCAGTCACGCAGCTACAAAATTATATTGACTGTAAATGTGAAATGATACATTAAAAATAGATGTTCATCATGCAGAGATATTTTTCACTAAAAAAAGAGAAAAGGAAGAAAACTGATAAATCGGATTTCGTTATTTACGGAAATAAAAGTTATGAAATTAATAGGATCAAAAAAAATTGATTTTCGATTTCCGGAACTTAAACAGACTGAAATATAGCTTGTCAAAATATATTCAGTTGTTCAACTAATTTTCAACAAGTTCACTTGTATATTCGATTTTTTAAGTTAAATTTCGAAGGTTTATTTCTAATCGACTTTTTTTCTATTTACTGAGATCATCTATGTGTTTCCGGCTAAGCTATGTATTTCGAGACCAAACAATCCATTTGATATAATTGTACCATTTTAAGCAAGCATCATTTTTATCAATATGTCTTTGGCTAACTATTGCTCTTTTCATGTAAAATTGTGATTTTCTTTTTTTTTTTTTTTTTTTTTTTTTTACAATTATCAATAATTTGAACTAACTTGCACAATTTTATTTTATTTTTGAAATTAAAATGAACACTGTTAATAAGTGATGCTCACTTCTACCAAACTTAACAAATTTCCTTTTTCATTCGATATTCAAACGAACTATGACAGCTAAAACATCAATAAGCATTAGATTATCTTCAATTTTCGATTTTGTTTTTATCCTTTCTTTCATACTTTTCATCTTAAAACTGCCACATTTGGTGCATGCTTCTGAAAATGAAGAACTATTAATCTTCGTTTCACTGTTTTTTCTTTTGTTTTGAATCATAGAATAAGTTGGACACATTGAGGATCTAAGGAATGCTAAAGAACAAATGAAACGTATTCTTTTTATGATCCCCAAGGGGTTTCATAAATTTTTCAAAACAGATAGCTCTTTCGCTCTCTTAATTGTTGCAAAAATTTCAAACACTTACTGTTCTTTGTTGCTGTTGTTTTCTTTTTTTTTTTTTGAAAAAAAAAAAAAAAAAACGATTAAAAAGAAAAATGCACCATTTTATTTCCAATTGCAAATTAGTAAAAGTATTTTGAATGATAATTGTATTTTTGAAAAAAGAGAAAAAAGAATAGCACCTTTCCTGGTTTTTTTTTTATTTTTTTGTATTTATTTGTTTCTTTCTTTCTTTATTTATTTCATCCATTTATTCTCGTTTATTTTCCCCCCCCCCCATTTCAAAATTTGCCTTCATTTTCTCCTTTTTTTCGTAAATGAATCTATTATATTCTCTCAAATTATATGCATTTAATTTACAAAATAAAAGATTGAATATCCAAAGTTAAAATTTTGAATGCGGAAATGAATGAGTTATATTTGTTACTACGAATTTTATTTCGAGTTAATATTTTCGCTTATCAGTTAAATAAATAAGTAGCTATATTGCACAAATAAAGTATATTTGCATGAAATGTATTTTTTTTTTAATGTATTTGATCTTTACAGTCATCAAAAAATTGATGTTTCTTTCAAATGTGTGTAAAATTTGTTGCTTAATTAATTATCATTGGAAAAAAAAAATGAACGGAAGTGACTAAAAAACAAGTAAGATCCAGTCTGATAAAAACTACTTATAACTAACAAATATCCTAAAAAAATAAACAGCAAAAATTTATCATTATTTGCTGTTATCACTTGTCAGCCTAACAATAAACAATCCTTGCTTATTTTTGTTTCGCCAACATAATATAATCAGACTTTCGATGTATAAATCATAAGAATGTTTTCGACTATGTCATCCAATAAATTTTTTGCTATAATTTTCATTATTTTTGGCTTTTAAAACCAGGCCATAAATAAGTTTAAAATGCTATTAAAATTATTTGCATATTAGGAATTTTGCAATATTTTATTAACATTGATCATTTATCACATTTTTTTCTGGTTGAAATTTTATTTTGCTTTAAAAATATTATAGATCATCGTTAATTAAGTATATTAAACATATAAAAGATTGAGACTTAATAATTATGCGTAGTAAGAGTGACAGATGAGCAAGTTAATTTCATATTAAATATTGATCAAGTAGAGACTAAGTAGAAATTTTTGAAAAATTTATTCACTTTTAAGGCTTATTTATGGTCTTAGAATTTTTTTTTTTTTTAAATCATTCATTACATATTGCAATTGTTTTTGCAATCACTAATTAATACTTAAGCATATTTGGCATTCTAGTTTTCAACAATAACTGCTTCAAAGCTGTTGATTTCAATAATTTTTACTGGAATTCAAAATTTGCAAATTAAAATAAAAAGTTCGCGGCCATTATTTGCAAATTTTTAAATACTGAATTTTATGAAAAATTTTCGAAAAACTTCTGGAACTGTTAGAATTGAAACTATTAATAAAGCTAAATAACGAGTAAATAGCTATGTTTATCAAATAAAATCTTTTTAGTTTGTCGATTATGTAATATTAATAAAGCTTTTAAGATTGTGTGAATAAAGTTTCACAATGAATGAAAAATTTCATTATGAGTGTTTTAGGAAAATTTTACTTAGACGCAATACTGCTTACCCATAATACTTACAATCTTACAAATTTGATCAAAGTTTTGAAGCAATAATGGAAACTGTTATATCATTTGTTACGAATAAAAAAAAAAAAAAGAGGAAAGTTGACCAAGTTAATGAATTCTAAAGTGATGCAAATCATTAATTAACAGGGTTTGTAAAATTATATTTCTCTTTCCTCCAAAACCGTCCAAAAAGAGGCACTCGTTATGACTTTCAAGGTTAGAGCTTATTACAAATGCATAATCTAATTACTAATATTTGGATGACGTTGTTTTAGTTGACAATAAAACAAAAATGCTTTAAACAGTACATTACTCTTTTTTTTTTTTTTTTTTTTTTTTTTTTTTGGGGAAGGGCAAGATAGATAATTTCATATATTTTTTTTTTTTGTCCATTAGTGAAATTTAAGAAAGAAAGAGAACTACGCGGAAAGCATAAAAAGCATGGATTAGTTTTACACTTTTTTAAAAAAAGAAAAAAGATTAGCTGAAAGTAAATGAATGAACTCTGCATGATGAATTTTCAAAATTTAAAAAATGCAAATAGTTTTGAAGTGTTTGAACTACATAGTTTATTTTGAACAATTCAAATTTGTTTGCATTTAGATGAAGTAGTTTAAAGTTTCATGGAATAATATTTTGAGTAAATATTTGAATGAGATAAAATTTTTACTAGTTAAATTATAAAAAAACAAAAAAGCTATGGAAAGATTCCATAGATTTTTTGTTTTTGAAAATTATTTAGGAAGAGAATTTCCCAAACAAATTAATATTGCTCTCTTTTTAATTTATATCACTACTAAAAATTTTTTTCATCCGAAGCATCTTCAATCAGATGTTTCTGTTTGTTTTCAAGTTCTGAAATATCAATTAAGTTTTAGAATTAGCGATCCAGCAAACACCAAAATATGGATGCCTAATCTATTATCTGTTCGAAAAGGCAGTTCATACAAAATAAACTTTGGATGAAATAAAATTTCCAACAGTTTTTTTTTTTCTTTTTTAAACTTAATTTAAGAAGTGAATACAAAGTCTTATTCCTTTTTTTTCCACCCCTCCCTCCTCCTCTACATCTAATAAAAAGTTTTAGTGGAGAACTCATCATGATTGCTATTAATGAAAGGAAAGCAGTAAAAAATAGCAAATGAGGCCTTAAAAAAGTCCAAAGTATGCAAATTGCACTTAATCACATGATAATAGTATGAAACTGAAATAAATGAAAACTTTGGAAAATTAACATAGCACTTCTATTTTCCTCCTTTTTTTTGCGATTTATTTTTCAATTTATTATTGCTAATAATTAGAAAAAGGTTTTAAACCATTAGGTTAGAATAACAAGAAGAAATTAAGGAAATAAATGAATGAAAGAAAATAAATGCATGATGAGACGGGATGATTGGAATCAGAATGACTGGATAATTTTGTTAATGAATATACAGTGTTTTTTGATAAAAATTTATGACAAGATAAATAATGATATAAAATAATTCAGAAATATTTATTTAGTAAAACTAAAATGTATTTTTTTTAAATTTTCAGATTTCAAAAAAATGAACTCAGATGATATTATTAATTAATACCAAACAATATATAAAACATTGAGTTTTTCCCTTTTATTATTACATATTCATAGTGATTGGCTGAGTTTCACATTACAACAAATACAATTCACCTTTATAACTGATAAATAATTGATATGATAACAAACCTGATAGAAAAAATCATCGGTCTGCGCATTGAGGCGTAAATTTTTCAAACATTTCATCGAATACTTCATTACTGACCAAAACAAACACTTAAAATCTATAGATTTTTGTTATAAACAAATGGATAACATCTGGGCTCATATTAAATATGACATCAAATATATTATCACTCCACCCCTATTTCTATTTATCATAATTTTTTTCTGATAATTTCGATATTTCTTTTTAATTTTTTTTCTGATTACTTTACAAAAATTTGAATGGAATAAATAAAAAATGGGACACTGGGGAGAGTTGAAGAAAGTGATAAAAAAGAAAGAAATAAAACTTGTTTTTATTTGGAATTTATTATTTTTATCAGTTTATTACTTAAATTTGCTTTTGATTTTTTTTTCAAACTCAAAGATTACATCTGCAGTAGTTAAGAATAAGACTTTTTTGAGTCTGGTCTTTAAATTATCAAGATTGAAGCTCTTGCCATATAATTGCCTTTTGCTTTATTTCTATGATAATTTACCGAAATGAGTATTAACAAAATTGCAGTGAGATAATTTATGCAAATAAATTTACCAAACAATTAATCAGATTTAAAAATGGAGAAATTTGCAACATGAACGATGTTCTTGTGTTTCATTTTGTAAAGATGCAATTAAAATATAAATTGCAGTTATATTTTATGCATCTTTTTATCCTAAATAAATTAGTGGCAAATACAATGATTGATTTAAAAAAAAAAAATGCTTTGAACTGAATATTTTATGAAAAAAATTTTGTAAACTTGAAAAACATCAAACATGAAAATTGGATGTAAACAATTTTATCATTTCTAGTCAAAAAAAAAAAAAAATTTCGTTATTTTGCTTGTTGATCACCTAACACTTCTTTGTACTTAGCTAGCTTGAAATAATTTCAATTGATTTAAATTGTACAATGGCTAAATAAACTTGATTAAACAATTGTCATATTTGCTTTTGTTTCAAAACGATCAAAATGTTTTTTTAAAAAAATAACTAATATTGGAAAGCAATAAATTCATACATATAATTTATGAGGGAAAATGAGGCAAAAAAAAAAAAAAAAAAAAAAAAAAAAAGGAAAAAAAAAAAAAAAAAAANAAATAAAGTAATAAATAAAAAAAGCTGACAGAGCTTTTCATCGGCAATCTTTGAATGTGGTATGAGATTGTGAAACGGAGAGAGAAAAGAGAGAAAACAAAATTTAATTGAAATTGTCCAGTATAATTACCACATCCTTTTGGTTATTCTCTGACAAATTCATTAAATTTAAGCCAGACTCACAGAATAAAATGAAAGTGAAAGACTGAAGTTTTTACGGTTTTTCAAAGCGAGTAACTTAACTTATTTGATCATTCAAAAAATTTCATTATGAGGATCTCATTTAAATTACAAAACAATAATTAACTGGACAAAATGGATAAACAAACTTTTACCCTTTATTTGGTTCTGACAGTAGCGATGGTAAAACTAAAACTAACTGCTTGTTTTAAATTGAAAATTCAAGAAAAAAAAAAAAAAAAAGGAAAAATAAATAAATAAATGACAGAAAAAGTCTCATCTGCAATTTTTTCCTACAATTATTTAAATTGTTTAAATAATTGCGCTTAATTCCACATTAGCCGTTAAAAATTTTGTGGCCATTACGAAAAATGAGAATAGCAAAAATAGGATTGGTTGAAATATTAAATTTATAAAATGGTATGCTCTGGAAAACAATTGTCGTAATTACGAGGAAAACTAAATGCGTGAACAAAGTTTTGATAATGCAAAAGATAAAACAGAAAGCGGTTCAAGAAAATAATTCTAAAATATAAACCATATTTAAAAGAAGAGACGAAACAAGATTAATTAAGTCAATCATAATTATTAATAAACTTCATCTTTTCTTTTATTTTATTTTTTTCTTAACCAATGGTATGTTGCGATAGATAGTAGCTAATAAAATGCGTTTGTTTAAATACTCTAAAATTTTGAATTTTTACTAAAAAAAAATTATTTGAATCATTCATTCAACCAAAATCACTCATGTTGGAGGAAATTACAATTACTTTCAAAATTACAATTACTCACCAAGAAAGTTTTCCAAATTTTTTTCCAATTTGCGCTAAAATTTACAATTGGATAAAGAACCTGGTTTTGTTGCAATTAATAGTCCCATCAAATTTCAAAACTGATCACTCTTAAAATAAACAAAAAAAAAAAAAAATTAAGTGCAAAATCAAATTCAAATTCTTGTAGGAAAAAAAAAAAAGAAATTTGTGCTTAATTTGAATGTTTAATTCAATTGCTTTCGAGATATTGTATTAAACATTATAGATAATATCTACATGATAAATGATAATTGCATACTGTATGAATTTTTTAAATTGTTGCGAAATTTTTCCCATCAGTCTTTCGTTTTAAAACAAAAAATCATTAATCTGAAAATCTTCGAAATTTCATTTTTCATTCATTTCCCTAGCTTCTTCGTTTCTCTTTCATCCTACTGAAAAGAAAAAAAAAAAGAATCTTGTTTTGATACTGAATAATTTTTAATATCTAAAAATAATTATGAATCCAAATTTAAATGAGGAAATTCTTCTAAACTGAATAAATTTTCTGTTTATAACATGAGTAATTTAATATCATTTCCAGCCTTCGACATTTGTTTTTTAAATTTCTTTTTTCATCTCACAAGGAAATTGTCGTTTTGTAAGTGACATATACACATCAAAAAAAAAATGATTTTTTTAATTAAAAATTTCGGAAAAAATTTCTTAATTTGCATATAAATGAATGATATTTGCTATGAAGCATGCTATTCATTAATTGGTTGTTTAATTAAGGTAATCGAATATTAACCTGATCATCACTAATGTGCACACATTTTAATAATTCTGTTTAAAATTTTTAAAATGTGTTTACTTTCGACAAATAATGCTGAACATAATGCATCGTTATTAATCAGCATAGTTCATGATTTGAATGCAAAATGAATTTAAAAGAAAATGAAACAGACATAAAATACCAGAAATATTTAATTTAGCCTAGGGTTTTGAAATCAAAAGAGATCATTTAACGATTTCAACACTGAAAGGAAGTGAGGAAAAAAGAAAACAGACAAGAAATGAACCAAATAATGAAACTTAAAATTATCATTTATATGTCTTAAAATTTCATTACCATTGAATTAGAAAACGACTTTCTCCTTGCTCATGACATTTTGGTGACACTTTTTTTGTTGATAGGAAAATTATAAAGTGAATATTTAATAAAATGACATTCTGTTTTCATGAATAAGTTATAAGTGATAATTGAAATATCAAAATGATTAAAAGAATTAGAAGACAAGAATTCACTAAAAAATGTGGCAAAAAGAAAAACTGTCATTTCAAAATATTGCCGTTAATAAATAAGAAAAAAAAAAAAAAAAACACATTCAACTATACTAATCTGTACTAACTAGATGATGTAATTTCTTGAAACTCTCGAGATTATCGATGATTGAATAATTAACAAAAGAACTTGCGTTTCAGAAAAATCATGATTCACCTGTACCACTAAAATTATGAATGGGATAAGTTGTGTCTTATTTATTTAGCTGATAAGTTTTAACAAAAGTATTAAAATTTTTAGAATATAGAAATGAAAATTTTGAACCATTTTCTTTTTTTTTTTCTCACTACATTTAACAAAATATTATTTAAAATTTATCATAATGATTTCATTCTTTTTTTTTTTTTTGTTTTTCATTTAAATAATCCAATCATTATTTAAATGAAATTTTGCATACATATATATAGTATACATTGCGAATTGTTGAGTGGGAGGTTGTTTAAATTCGTTTTAGAATAAGAATGAAAAGGAGAAGGGATTGAAGGGTGAAGAGGAGTGAGTATCAGTGGGTGGAAGAGGTGGTGAAGGTGAGGCAGAAGTTGGAGAAGGTGAGGAGGAGGTGGAAAAATTTAGAATTAGATGGATGAATGAATTAGTGATAATAGATCGAATTGCAGTCATCTCGTACAGGTTATTCAGTTTCGCACATCAATAAGCAGCATATCAACAATAGATGCTTAAACTTATCATCCTTAAACAAAGTTCCATTTTATCAAAAATAATAATTGTTGTGGAAGGAGAGGAGGCGTAATTCAAATTCAATCAACTTAAACAATCAGGTTTATTATTTCCTTTTTCTTTTTCTTTTATTTTTTTATTTTTTTTTTTTAATCAGTACTATGTTTCTGTTGTTTTGAGTGTAAAATTTTTGACTTAAAAAATTTTGCTAATTAATATGAATTACAAGCTGAATAATTTGAATGATATAAAAATATTATCACAAGGTTTTTCGTATTTTTTTTTTTTTTTTTTTTTTTTTTCAAGTTATCATTTTTAGAGTCGATTCATTTCAAATTTTTGATTTAAGACTTAGACGAATCAATAATAATGCAAGATGAAAATCATGCGGATGATCTAATACGAAATATCATCGCAAGGTTTTTCATTTTTTTTTTTTATATTTGGAAACTGAAACTTACCATTTTAAAATCAAAAACCACTTCAACCTAAAATCTGAGTGTAAATCACTTTAGGTTATTAATAACAACAGGCTATTTACAATATGTGCAATTTTAAAATTGATCCATCTTAAATTTTAAACTTGATACATTAAGTATTGAAAGTGTTTCAATCTTTTATTGCAAAAAATTTGGTTTTTCTTTAACAATTTTTAAAATATGCTTGAAAGGTGACGATGGGAAGAAGAATGTGTTAAAACTATAATTTAATCCTAAGATAATTGTTAAATAGGAATTAATATTACTTAATAACTTGTTAGCAATTTATTATAATTAGCGTAAGAGACCTTCTGTTCCCTCTTTTTTTTTTCTGCTTATCTTTTAAAAAATACATTAGTTTTAAACTCTTTCTTTGTTCGTAATTGATAACCACTGATTGTTGCTTGGATTGTGAGACAACTACATTTGCACAAACCGTCGAAAAGAAACATAACAGATTGGAACTGATAACAATGCTTGTGTTAATTTTATAATTGATAACAATGAGAATAAAAATAATAGCAATTGTGACAAAGACAATAATCAGAAAGGATTAATGAAGATGTCCATTCCATTGTCATTTAATATTGTAATCCTTGCCTGAATGATTCAAGGAAGCAATTGTGTAGTATTCTGTTATTAATCTCCTTTATCCTGGCATATTTGTTAAATCATTTTTGTTTTCATATTTCTTCTAGTCTCATTGTCATTGATTTATTATTACCTTTCCTACTTCTGAGATAATAGCCTAAGGCTCTTGCATCGAGCAACGAAAATGTCAGCTTAGTACTACATATTTGGCTAGTTAGAAGAGTTGAACATTTTTCTCAGAGTAAACGCTAATTATGTATAATTTAACAAAATTTCTTCTATGAAAAAAAAAAAAAAAAAAAAAAAGGAAAAAAAATGAAGAATGAAGAAAGGGAAAAATGAGTAATTTATCGCTTTTAAAAGCGAAATGAATGTTTTCATGGAAAAGAAAATTAGCAAAATAAGAAACTTCCATGCTTGGAAATTTAATTATGTCGCAACAACCTCTTTTAAAAAAAAAAGTTGCTGATTGTACTTAAGTGATGCCAAAATCAGAAGCGTGAATAAATTTTAAAATAAAATTAGTTATATATATTTTTACTTTTTTAGTTCTTATTTTTAAAAATACAATTTTGAAAGCAAAAATAACTTATTAAAATTTCGCAAAAATAGATATTTTGGGTGCAATAAATAAAACAGTTGATCGTTTTCAAATGAACAAATATTACTTTTGATCAAATAAGTAGTTAATTAAATAAATAAAAATATATTAGTTTAATAACTCGTCAAAAAAAAAACAAAAAATAAAAAATAATGACGAAGAGAAAAGTTTTTAGCTGACATGATACAAAAATTAAATTGCAGATACGAATGTGAGGAAGATGAATTTTTACGAGAATTAGAAGGAATGCAAGGGCAGGTTTCCGAGAGGACGTCATTATGTGATGAAGTACCAATACTTGGTATGTTTATAATTTCTTGCTTGAAATGAATTTTGAATTAATTATTTAAGTTTACATCGAAGTAACTAAATGTGCATGAATAAATAAATTAGTTAAAAAAAAAATTTTCTCCTAAATGAATTTTCTTTTCGCTTCTGTTGTTCAGGCATGCGTATGACAAGTTTTTTGTTTATTCATAAAAATTACTGAAAATGGAAAAAATAAATAAATAAATCATTAACAGAAATTTTTTCTTTTCTTTATCAGAGTTTCCTTTTTTTTTTGTATTAAACTAAATTCAAATAATAAGTAAAATGCTAAAATAGTATTGATAAAAAATTAATCCGAATAATAACTGACTGTGATGTGAGTAAATGAATTAACAATTCGCTAAACAAGCAATACATTTAAATATTGTAAATGATAAAAATGGTTGAAAAAAAAAAAAAAGATTATTGAAGAAAAAATTTTTGTTTTGGAATACTTTTTTTTTTGTCAAATTAAATGGAAAAATTTCATTTTTAGAAATTATCAAAATAAATAAATGAATATATGTATATATATATATATATATGTACATATTAAAAAGCTTCAATATATTCCTTATTAAATTTTTACACTGTTTCATGTCCTCATATTATTTAAAAACATCAAATCTTAGCCACGAAGCACTTCTGAATGTTTGACGTTTTATGTAAAGTGATACTGAAAATGTTAAAATGTTTAAGAATAAAATGTTTCCGTTGATGCAAAATGATACTGAAATACTTGACTTATAGATAATAAAATAAAAGTAGGAAAAAAATAATAATAAACAATATTATTGATTGTTTACTTTCTGCTGAAAATTTCATATAATACTCTAGGAAAAATTTTATAAAAATAGAGAAATTGCTTCTTCGAATCTGAAAGAAATGTTTTGTTCATGAAAATAATGGTGAATTTCCCAATAATGTATTCGAGAGCAATGAAGGTTTAACACAGTTAGTTAGTTAAATCAAGAAATTTGCCATTAATAAATAAACATTTCCATCTGTCATTCATTACATATGAAATGGTATCCAAAAGATTAATGAAAGGTTTAATGAAAATGAAAAATTTCTTTTTTTTAGCTATGAGATTAAAAAAGAAAGTAATTAAAAAGTAATATGTATTAACTAAAATCATAAACTTCAACAATACATACAATTTAATAATAAATGATGATTCTTGATTATTTCAAAGTTTCCTATTAACGAAGTTCATTTGAATGAATGAGGATTTTAAAATCATTGATTCCCATATTAAAACAAAAATTATTCCTTGTTATAAAAATTAAATATTGTTAACTGAAAGCAAAAGGACCAAACAGTTTCAAAAGTGAGCATAATGAAATGATAATGGGAAAGTTATAAGGACAACATTTATCATTATCATCCAATTTTTTTAATCAATTTAAATTTCAACGAAATTAATCGGACAAATAAAAAAAATCAAATGTTAAGGTAATTTCATTCTAATTGAAGTTTTTTTTTTCACTTTTTTTTTCTTGCTTCATAAGTTTGATCGATTTATTTGTTTTTAAAATAAATCCAACGAAAGAATTTCAAGCAAATAAACATCTAAAACATAATTTCGAGCGAGAAATTTATGGAAAATGCTATTAAATGAAAATTTTTTTTAAAATAAATATTGTTCTCGAAAATCATTTAAATTAAACTTTAACTATTGGAACAAAATAATTGCTAAAATTGTTTGAATTCAAATTTTTCTAAGAAAGTAACATCATTTTCATTATCGATCAAAGAGCGATCTTTTCTTTTTTTCTTTTACTGTAAAATTTTAATTGTTCAAAGGAGCATTGTGCAGTTTGGTTGGTGAAATTAGTAAACTTCGTCGAGAGAATAAAGCATTACGTTATCGGCTAAGCATAGCAATTGAGCCAAAACGTAGTGTTGTCCATCGGGTTAGTGCTATCTTAGAAAGTCGAAGTAATATTATTCCAAAAATTATGGGACGACGAGCATTCCATCAAGGTGAAATACGAAATGGTGCTCGAGAACGCTTATCAACACCTCCACATAAGGTCATCTGTTTAGTATTGCTATTCCAAAACACTCTATATTTATATTGTTATTTTAAATGTTATATTGTGTGGAAATAATTTTTAGTAGGTATTAATTTTTAATTAATAGTTTTAAATTTGGTTACTCAAAAAAAGGATTTTTTTTTTGCCTATTTTTCGTCTAATTGATAAATTTTAATTAAATTTAGTTAATCTTATCGTTATTCATTCTTTTTTTTTTCTAAATTGGAAATAAAACGAAATTTTATAGCTTAAATTTTAAATAATTGAATATAATAATTCATTTCATATTACAGTAGTGCAGGAGATGATTTTCATATGATAGTAGGAGGGAAAAAATAAAATTCTTCCGATGATTAAACTCCGAAACGTTGAACAATTACAGAACAACCGAAAACAGGAAGAGATCTTTGGAAAGAATAGAAATTACAACCATTGAACATTTCATTTTGCCATCCACCCTCTTACTACTACCAGCTGATATCTTTTTTTTGCTAATTTCACTTTCCGAAAACTTTCAATGATTTTTGACTTTAAAACCAGTGGAAGCATTAGCACAGAACATTTTCGAATAGCAAATTTAACAATTTTGTTGGTATTTTATTCTATAATAGCATTAATTAGTTTACTTTTAATTATAAGTAACTTTTAAACCTTATTTTGTTATTAAATGTTAATTCCTTTTTTTTTTTTACTTTTTAAACTATAAAGAATTTAAATTTTGCTGCTTTATTGTTTCGGAATTAAATTGGAGCAAAATTTGAAGTGACTTCTGATAATGCACAGAATATGCTGAGAAAGTAAGAAGTAATTTGCTAATTAATTTTAGGAAAGCCTAACAACAAGTTCCTATTCAACAGATATATCTTCGGATGTATCGGATCCACATCGTGTAGCTTTGACACCAACAACACAAATTCGTGTGCCACCAGTAGTTTTACCGGAGATGTCTGATTCTGATGCCGAACATTCAATTTTCACAGAGGTATAATTTATAAATACGTCTTTTTTCGGTGAAACAATCTCTTTTAATTGATATGTTTTGAAAGGTTTTAAGAAATGGTCAAAAATTATATTGATTTAATATGATTGAAAAATACAGATGAAAATCACGAATAAAGAGAGAATCATTAAATTTAAAAGAAACAAAAAGTTTATTTTGAGCAAGAATAATTTTCGCTATTTTGATAATTCCCCAAATTTTCCGTGTTATTCATTTAGGTTGCGCTACCAAATTACGGAAATAGCGCAGTACGTGATGGTCGTACCGCGGTAAGATGTTCCAAAGTATCATCGATGTCGGAGCGAACAAGTCCTTCATCAGCATCATCTCGTGATCATTCCGAAAATATGAGCAAGTGTTTCAAATTTCAAATCAATAATATTTCATTTCAGATTTGATTTTTAACATCCCTTGATGATAGTTCACTTGTACCGTATCGAAACATAAATTTTAAATTGAGGAAGAGAAGAGAACTGAGATCCAGTAAAATGATTAATGATGATAACTCAAATAACACGAATCTCTTAAAACAATGCCAGCCTCTAAAATAACTGCTAAGTTATTCTTTCATTATTGACAACTTATTTTTATGTTTAAAAGAAGCAAACAACTTATTTGTCATCAAAATTTTCAGCATCAAGTCGATCAAACTTTTTCGAAATAATTGGTTTAAAAAAGAAGAAGGAAAAATTAAATGAATCGAAAAAAGAAATAATAAGCGGTAAAGTGATGGTAAAAAAACGGAAACGGAAAATTAGCGAAAGTAGTTCGGTTCATTCCAATGAAAATCACACCCGTAGTGGTAATTTTTCGAATATTTGTAGTAATTGAAAATGAAAATGAAACAAAAATGCAACTAACTTCATCTTTAATTATGCATTTTCATTTAAGTGCTAATTATGCTCTAAGTCATTTTACCGCTTTTACTAGTTTAAATGAGCATAGTCTTATTTATTAAGATAAACGAAGTCTTTTCTCAGTAGCAAACAAGAATAGCACAGCAACTGACAGGAATATATATGAAGAATCGAATGGTAATAAACATTCGTTACTTCAAGCACCTAGACAATACTACATTCAACGACAGCAAGTAAATATATTTCTCCATTAATTTAAATGAAGTTTATAATTAAAATTAAATAGCCAAAAGGCTTTTTCAAGTATTTTTTCGAAGAAAAAAAAAAGAAACAAGAAGAAAATATTTTCGGAAGAAGGACGAAATTTACTAATTTTTTTTTTTTTTTAAATTTAGAAAGGACAAGAAAGCAAAAAAAGTTCACGTGGCATAAATTCAACAACTGTAAGTGAAGAAAGTGATGATGATCATCAAAGCCGTTCCAGTAGTGCGCCGAAAACTATCTTTTCACAGAGCCATAACGGTTCTAAGTCCATGTCACAGCAGAAACGATTTTTAAGTCGAGGTTCATCCGGTCTGTGCTACTTGTTTCAACCATCTTATGCTAATTAGTCTTGATTTTAAAATTGTAATTTTTTGCATTCCCTACTCAGGAATGCAAGTTTGCCAGGCAAGAAAATGAAAAAAAAAAAAAAAAATATTATTTTCAGATCATTAATTCCGGTTGCAAGCAATATTGATGAAAATCTTGATAAAAACGAAATTTCTGTGTGATAATATCAATTATGATTTCATTTCCATATCCTGTTATCATTTATGCAATGTTGCGCATATCTGAGCAGTATGAATGATTAGTTTAGAAAATGGTTGGATATCAGTAAATAGCTGCACCATACTTGACGAAAACGAAACAATGCGAAATGAGTTAATAATGATCAAAAATAGAAATAATCGATTGATTGAACAGTTACGTGAAAAATCAATGGAACATTCTAAATTGGCGACACAAGTGAACACCCTGCAAAAACAGGCAAATATCATTTTTCGCTAATAAAATTTGCTTATTCATTTTTTTCTTTCATTATGCATTGAAAATTTTTAATTTTGAAAAAAGGAACCTTTTTTTTTGAGAAAATTATAGATTGGAATATTGCGAAATCGATGTCGTCTAAATGAAGCTTTGGAAAAATTATCAATCAGTGATCGGATGATCAATAAAGCTACAGCAACAATTGATAGTGTAGAAGAGAAATTGAAGATTTTCGACAATAAACTTCAAGCTGTAAAAGCAGAAATGATGAAGAATGGTCAAGCGGTGAATTCAAGTTTTATCATATGCTTTGTGTCATTTAAATGTTATCAAAAAAAAAAAGATTCTGCCTTAAAATTTGTTCAAAAAAAAACAAAAAAAAGTCAGCATTTTAGATTACCAATCAATCATTTCGAGAGCAAAATGCTTATCAATCATGTCTCGAACATATCGAAAGATTACAAAGGGAAAATTTCTCCATGTTACAAGATAGAGGTTCAGGTTAGTAAAATCCATTTGATGATAGCTTCTTTCATTTTAACACTTCTGTATCCGTTTCAAAATTAATAATTTTGCAGAAATCGGCAATCATGATCAACGTATTCGTCAGTTACTGGAAATAATGCCTTCCTATGATGCCTTATACTCATTCACTATAAATATAGTTCGAAAGGTTCCTTAATTTTATTTTAAAACTCATCTTATGATTTAATTACTAATTTAAGAAACTTCGAATTCGGATTTTTATTACTAAACTCACCTTGATACATTTTTTTTTTTTTTTTTTTATTTGTAGAGTACAACATCAACACCATGAATATATTTCATTACTTATTTTATGATGTTTAAATAACTCTAATTAAATTGTTTTGATAACTCGGAATTTCCCTACTCATCCTTTTTCCCTTATTTCTTACTTTTAACTATTTAATTTGAATTCTAAAAAAATCAGGCCTATTTTTCTTAAGAAACTTACATTATTGACAGTATAGGGCTTACGTACTTTAAATTTATTTATTTCAGTTAGGTCAACTTCGTGCTTCTTATATTGAAAAGAATATTGGTGCATATCGATCAGATTTTGAAGTTATGCGCGCACAATCATCTTTACTTGTTACGCATGCTCAGGTAAAATGTAAAATCGATTAAATTTCTCAGGTAAAATCGTTTAAATTTATTGTAAAAAAATTTCTTCTTTTTTCTTTTTTTTTAACTTAAAATTTGAAATGAAATATTGTACTTTATTATTTGAACTGCACCAGTGAATTTTAGTTGGAACGTTTGAAGTTACAACTTTGTGCAGCTACCGGACGTCGAATACCAAGGCCTGCCTCTTACCACGGTGAAGATTTGTTGCAAAAAACGGTACTTGTGTTTAACTGACAATTTTAATTGAATTTATTTCTAACGTAATTGTTTAAAGCCATTTCACAGCAACATCTATGCATTTCAAAAGTGGTAACTAAGCCAATAAATCATTTAGTCTAACCTAAGCCTTTCCTCAAAATTAAATTTTCTTTTAGATCAAGCCACAGATGAATTTTCTGCTGCCATTCAAATTGCACGGATCACGAATTCGAAAACACCGTCGTTCCGATTCTTGTGCAATGGAATCAGAAGTTGAAAAAAATGAGCAAAGCATTGAAAATGAATTTTTACGATTATTTGATTATGCTAGATGCAAGTTTATTGAAAACTATTTGAAGCATAATGAAATCCATAATTATTACTGTTATTATTTCAAATTATCTTTGTTCTCTTTTATATCGAATAATATGCATTCATGTATAAAACTTTCTACCGTAATAACTATATATATATAGTTAAAAATACAGAGAAACTAATTCTAGTTATAATTCCAGGCTTATCAAGAATATCAGAATTTACTGGAGTAAACAAAACACATCTTGAGCGAGCTGGCATTTCCAATTCTAATTCTTATGCTAGAGATGATTTGAAAAGTACCACTGTTGTACCGCAACAAAGTAAATTACTATCTTGAGAAATGATCGGTTTTTTTTTTATTGTTGAATTTCGTTAAAAATATAGGAAGCTTTGGGATTTATAATTTAACTAAATTAACGAAAATTAAGGTAATTTAATACAACATCGGGAACAGCTATTTCGAAATTCACCCGGCAAAATCCACATATCACAAAGAAATCATAAAACTCAATCCACTGGGCGACCAGTTAGGTGAGTTTTGATTATACTAGGAGGAATAGACTAATTAAATGAGTTATGATTTTTTAGGACTTGTTAACTATTGAAAAAAGTCACCAAAAAATTTAATTTAAGCCTAGTGGAGACGGAGGATCGAATGCTAATAAATGGCAATATTTCACATTTTAGTGATTGTGTTGTTAAAAAAACTGAAAACAAACAGGAGAATTCATCACCCATTTTGAAGTAAGTTTTTCGTATCAGCTTTATCACTAATCATTTGTAATGAAGTAAGTATACGAGAATGATTTCAGGGTACTTGTTAATTCGTACGAAATACTGGTATAATTAAATGGTTCTTCTTTGAAAATTATTAATTATTGTTGGAAATTTGATCGACACTTTACTTCATTTAATATTATTTATTATTTTATGAAAAGTGCAAAGAAGGATTTTGTTATTTAAAGATAATGTGTGCTATGATGAAAAATTAAAGAAGCAAAAAAAAAGACTATTACCTATGAAGTATTATTATTATTATTATTATTATTATTATTATTATTATTATTATTATTA